>PVJH01039109.1:0-16625 GCA_004026705.1 Nesogale talazaci
CAGACCAGATCCGCTTGGAAGTGACGATGCGACTCGTGGCCGGGGCGGGTTTGGGGAGATGGGTGCAGAGAGGGAGGGGGGTGCTCCTTGATGCCTATCGCTGTATACCTCATCTGCTCAGACCCAGATAATGCCTGTCCCTCGCCCTCCCTCCCTGCCTCCCAAGAATGAGGCTTCGGTGCCCGGCCCAGGGGAGGGTACAACATCAATGTCAAGTCAGGGTAACAAAGAAGGGCCAGGAGTCTCACTTCAGCTCGCCCAGCGAGAGCTTTATCTGCTATTTACACCGGGAGCAATTTTTCCAGATGGATAGTTACCATAGGAACTGCACCGTCCAGGCACAACACACAAGACTGAACACCTCCAAGACATGCCTTGATGCGGAGCAAGTTCCAGGCTGCACCCCGACTCCTCCCTGCACAGGTCCACTCCGGCCACTGACCAGAGCAGGAGTCCAGAGCAGGATGTCGGGCTCACCTTTCCCCCTCCTCCTCTGGGCTGCAAAAACAGCAGTTGGGAAGAGGAGGCTGGCTGCGGCATAGGACACAGAGTGGCAGCAATCAATGGGGCAAGAGACAATGCTTCCCTCCTGCATTGGAGGGAGCAGGGGAGGGGTGCCTGACTGACTGCTCAGGAATTGGGGCAGGGCGCACAGCGTTACCAGAGATTTCCTCATTGGGCTCTGGGCTCTGCCAGTGCTATCTGCCTCCTCCCCAGAGCCGGGTGCTGCGGGCTGGGAGCGGTACATCGATCCTGGCTGCCCAGCCCCGGACATCCTGATGGCCTAAGAACCCCGGGGCCTTGGCCAAAGGAGCACCGCTGGAGTTGAAGCAGGGAGGCTTTCTCCTCCTGTACAGCCCAGAGGGAGTTCTCTCCTGTCCTCCGAGGTCACACGATGAGTCGGCAGCCACTGGACAGCTGCGGGTTTGTCAGCCCCGAGCACTGGGCAGGCGTGAAGGAGGCAAGCACTTGGGGGTCAGCTCTGGAGATGCCTGGAGCATGGCGCGCACCCACGTTTTAAACCTTGCCCAGGGCACAAGCTGAATGCTGAGCAACAATGGCCGGCTCATTCGCTGATTTGTTTTAATTTTTAATTTTTGTGTTTTATGGTTTTTTTTCTTTTTGCATCACTGCCCTCAGGTGGTGGGAGTAGGAGGCCCAGCCTTTGCTCCATGGAGCTGGAATCGAACCTCCATCCCAGGGAGCCACAGTCCCGCGCACAACCACTACGCCACCGGGCCTCAGCCTTTATTTTTGTGTTTTAAAAGCTTGCTAGACACCCAAGGTGCCTGGCTCCCAGTCCTAGCTGGGGTCAGTCTCGGGCGACTGGGAAGTGCTGGCTTCTCTGTTCAAAGTGGCCTGATAGCAGGACCACTGCCCTCTCTCCTCAGAGGAGCCAGCATCCGCAGACACCCCTGTGCCAAGGGCTCCCCAGGCTCTTTTCAGGGGGCCACTGGACACGATCCCCACAGCCCAGAGGGATGACTCCAGGCCTCGCCTCGGCTACAGACCAGCTGTCTTGACAGGAATCCCTTCCATGGGTGTACTTTTCAAGTTCACCCAGAGACCAGAGGCTTGGGGCCTCCCCACCCCCCGCACGTCTGGAACGAAACCATTCCGCTGCATTGAAGCATTTTGCCGATCTGCCTTTAGGGAGATGAAGTCATGGTTTGCAGAATTAGACTCCTAACAGCTAACAGGTGACACGCAGAGGCTAAGCCAAACTCTAAACACAAGCCTAGCACCAGGACCGAGTCGGGGGCTTTTACGGGGCTGTTTGAAGCGTCTCATCTAACAAAAGAAATATTGAAAAGAACAACCAGAAATCAAAGAAAAGCAAATGCTCACGTAATCCCGTGGAGAAAACAGATATCTGCTGCGCGGCCAACAACATGACAAGGAATCTGTTTATTGTGGTCCTTTCCATTCATCATCCTCCCAGCAGCGGTTCACTGAGTTCAGGACTGTTTTACACCATTCCGGAAGGCCTTAACCCAATCAACCCCAATCGGAGGGTGACTGCGGAGCGTTTCCTGCCGCCTGACCACACCGCCGCCGCCTCCCATCCCCTCCGAGCTGGTAGTGTTTGCAGCCACATCGCACGACCCACCTCCCCACGTGGCAGGGGCTGAAGCCTGCTGAGCCACCAACCCACAGTGGCGGGGTCTCTCTTGTGGGACCCAGCAAAGCCTTCCTCTGGGGACAGGTCAGAGAAACCAGGGACCCCCTCGGAAAAATGAAAACTGAAACACAACTGCAGGTAGTATCTTATGTGCAGGATGGCCATGGCTCGGAGTCTGCGGCAGACGTGTCCCTTTCCCCAGAGAGCACCCTCAGCAGGGCCCGGGGGAGGCATAATCTAGGCGGTGCCCTGCCTTCCCAAGGCAACCAGGAAGTGGGGGACGCAGCAGGCCATAGGGACCCATCTCAAAGTACAAATAAGTCACTGTATGTTTGTCCCTAACAAATAAGGTCGTCTACTCCCGGCAAACGTGACCTCCACCTAACCCAGCGCGGGGCTTGAGTATCTTCCCCGCAGGAAAGCCCTCCCCCTCCTTCATCCAGGCTGGCCCCAGAGCTCAGACCTGGATGAGCTCCCAGCCTCTGTCTTCATGGAGGGCAGTAGCCGGGGATGGCCCTGGGGTCAGAGAGCCCGGATTGGTGGCACTTGGCCGAAGAGACATCTGTGCCTGTTTCCCACTTAAGGAGATGAGCGCAATGGCTTGTGAGGTGGCTACGGCCACCTCTTTGCCATCCATCAGTCACTTGGACTCCCAGTGCCCTGACAAGGCAGGGAGAACTGTCCGGGGGGCTTTCGGATGCTGTAACTCTGTACAACAGCAGAAAGCCGGTCTTTCTTCCAGGGATCGGCCAGTGGATGACAGCTGCTGACCTACAGCTAGCAGCCCGGCATGTACCCCACTATGCCACTGCCAGCACCCTGAAAATGTAAGCTCCTATGCCTGGGGCTAGGAATTCCTGCGGGGATTCGAAACCCTCTCTTGCAGGCACCTCGGAGGGCAGGGATGGCGACCTGCTTCTGAAAGGCCACAGCCTGCACACCCCACACAGCCAGCTTCCCTGCGAACCCGCCCACTGCTGCAGGCACGCTGCTTTCATTCGGATCCTCGGATGACCACCTCGGCTTGTCTTTCAGGTCCAAAGACCCGGCGGGCTCGATTTCCAGGGGAGGGGAGACCTAGTTTCTTATCTTCAGTTCATACCACGTGAGGGATAGATGGATGGACGGACGGACGGACAGACGGACAAACAAACGGACTGCTGTGAGCGAGAGCCAGGCGAAGGAGAAAAGCTATGGAAAACCTGGTGCTTCCTCCCCCGATAGTTTATTCTTTGCTGTTACACTTAACAGTTTACATATGTTTGAAAAACGCACTTGAACCCGATTAACCTCGGTGCTGCCAGAGCGGCCTTGATGGAACACAGCACCCAGGGCGGCCCCCATGGGGAGTGGTTGCCTTGGGAAGAGGTGTGGGCCTTTTGTCCGAGCTCAGCTGGGTATGTCCGGGCAGGCGCACACCAGGGTGGCCAGGCGCCATGGCAGCAGAGGGTTTGGCCCTGGGCAGGCTTGGGTGCTGGGGAAGACCCAGCAGTACCTGCTCAGACCCACCACCTGCACTGGCAGCTGGGTGGGGCCTCCTGCCCCACCCCAACCTGAGTCACTTGCTTTCAAGGCCCCCTCTGGGATTTACAAGGAAATGGTTAACGTGTATGTTTGTTTTCACAGGGCAAATCACCGCCATTCGTTCTTAATTCACCTCAGGAAGGGGTGCACAAGCCAGACATGTCTGTTGCGGCGAAATGGTCTGAAGAGCATAATGCGAAGAGGAAGCTCATCTCAAAGCGCCTGATGTGGTGCCACCTACCAGATGGGCTGCGGGAGGAGGGGAGGGACAAGGGGCAGAGCAGGGCGCATCGTAGGCTGCCATCAGTGTGTGTGTGTTTGTGTGTGTGTGTGTGTGTGTCTCACACAAGGGGAAGGCCCCACAGAGACCCCTCCCGGAGGCTTCTCTAGCAGCCAGATCCCCTGCCCTGGGGCTCACTGCTCTTGGGATTTCCCTAAGCAACACGCTCAAGTCCACTCCAGGGCCAATGTCTCACCTGCAGCCCCGCAGCAGCACCACCACGAGCAATATGCCCTCCCCTGGCTGGCTGGGCAGCGGTTGCTGGGATCTGAGGCTCTCTGTGTGTCCTCCTGGCAGCCCTCTGACCCCCTCTTGATTCTCCCCCAGGGTCTCCGGTGTCCGGCTGCTGCTATGCCAGCTCCTTGGACGTTGCCCATACTGCTGTGCCACCTCTGCTGATTCACGCTACCTCCTGGCCTGCCTCCCTCACAGCTGCACACATCTGTCTGAGCCCGGAGTCCATGCTCTGCAGGCTCCCGCTCCTCTCTGCCCTAGCAGGCCCCAGCCATGCCTCTGGTCTTTGCAGGACCAGTCGCCACTACCTCACAGCCTGCCCCTCGCGGGAGTCTACGTGGTCTGGGGAGCGAGAGCCAACCTGGGAGGGGTGGACAGGTCCCGGCCCTTCTGAGAGGTCTGCAGGCTGACTCGAGACTGCACGGAAATGCACCGAGGACTGCGTACTCCGGGGGTCCAAACCCTTTTTCGTCGCTAACGCGTTAAGTCCAGTAAGGGGTCTGCAGGAACAGTTGGGAAGGTGGCTGACTCTGCGGGGTTCCCTTGGTCACACTGAGCCTTCATTTCCTCCCAAGTAACGCATGGGTGTGCAGAGTCCGTGAACTGCCTGCTGGAGGGCCCACGCTGGGCAGGTACCTGGCAAACAGGAAGTCCTTGGTTCACGGCAGGTGTTTTCTGACTTTCCCAAGAGCTTTGCAACATCCCGCACCTGCCTGTGAGCCAGAGGAAGGACACTGGGAGAGCAGTGACAAGGGAACAAGGCAGCTCAACCAAACACGGAGCACCAGCTACCGGGGCTTCAACAGCCAGCAGAACCCCACCAGCAATGGAGGCCCGGGTCACTGCCATTTCCAGCAGCTCTGGGTTTCCACGTGGCTCCCAGAGCTCTGTGGGGGAGAAACCAGCAATTCTGGCAGGTGCTAAGGATTCTGTGTAGGTCTAGAATGTCCCCCAGAGACATGGGGGCGGGGAGGTGGCAGAGTATCTCCCCAGGTTTTTCCCTGCCCTCTTTCAGCCACCAAAGAGGGCACCTCGGCAGAGCACACCCTTGCAGGCCTCTGAAGAACCAACGTCTCTCTGGCCACTAGCTGGAAGACAAAAGGGACAGGGCTTTAGGCTCAGCTGTGTGGCCTGGCATATCCTGTGTCCGCTTCCGGACAGCCAATCTCAGGGGGTGGGAGCCATGGGGACAGAGATGAGACCCAAACCCTTTGCTTGGTCTTCCTGCTGGGACTCCATGTATCGCTCTGAGGAGCAGCTTGTGGCTTTCTCTTGTGGTATTATTTGATTCTGACCAGTCATAGAAACTAAGGCAGCGGAGAGAAAGCACCAGGCTGAGGATGTATTTTTATCAGCTGCCACTATAGTAAAGGGAAAATATCAGGAGAGAGGCTGTTTGCAGAATCTCCTTGATCCTCTTCAGAAGCTCTTGTTGGTGGTCACCACTACCCCCCCCCCCCCCCAGGATGCCCTTAGCCCCGCAGGGATGCTTCTGCCCTCATTGACGTAAGGGTGCCAAGCTTTCTCCCTTTGCAAGGTAGAGCTGAAACCCCTCAGAGGCCGCTGTGGCAGAAGAGAGCAGCGACTAGGACCACGTCTCCCTCTGCCCTGTTCACACTCAGCTGCAGTGAAAGTCAGGCACCAAACAAAGAAAACCCGAGAAGAATCCGGGCACGTGAACTGGGCAGCTGGAGAAGAACTCTCAAAGTGCCATGGAGTGCTAAAAGCACAAACAGATATGTATGTCTCTGCAGAAGGCTCCCCAGACGCAAGGATGGCAAAACTTTGTCTCACGTACTCTGGACATGCTGTCGGGAGAGACCAGTCTCTGGAGAAGGGTGTTGTGCTTGGTAAAGCAGAGGGGCAGTGAACCAGGTCAGAAACAAGAGGAGGGACTCCTGTGGTCGTTCGTCAAGAAAGAAGAGCCATTCTTGGCACTGCTTCTTGAAGTCCCCCCCGTGGATTTTTGAACAGCACTGTCATGTTCTTGTAAAGTACACCCTGCAGCATCGCCCTCGCCCGGGGTTAGCAAGCTGCACCTTGTGAGCCAACTGCGGCTCTTGCAGAACACGCAAGTGGCTCGGAAGTGAAACTGAAAATAAAACAATCGCAGTTTCATTTTCACATGCTGGTGATTTCATTGGTTGGTAAAAAAGAAAAAAAAATGTACGTATGGCTGTCGAATAATTTTTAAATTGTTGGAGTGGCAGGACTGGCTCTTCCATCTCAAAAGTTTGCCAGTCCCGGCCCTAGGGTTTCGGGCCATTCTATTGCTAGTAATGTTATTTTAATCAGAGGTAAAGAATTACTGAGCAGAGCTTCACGTGTACGAGGAGGCTGTCTACACACCCTGGAAGCCGGAGCCGATCTCTCTCTTGGTTTTTCTCCTTACAGCAGTGGGAGTGTATGATGTGCTAATTATAACGTAAAAGAGAAAGAACCACCAGTGGGGCACATGAGGGGTCCTTGCCTGCAGTGGTCAAAGCAGCAGAGGCACCCGAGCCGCAGCACCGAGACCGTGAGGCAGGGCGGAGGGGCCGCACGGAGACTGGGGGGCTGAGGAGTGGCGGGCTTCCAGACTTACTGGCCCCCGCCGAGGCCAAGCCACTAACCTGCTGAGAGGTGGAAGGCCAAACATGACTGACAAACCTGCCAATATGGCTGAAACGAAGCGTTACACACACACACACACACACACAACTGTTTAACATTTTGTCATCTGTGAACTTTCCTAATAAACCCCATAAGGCATGAAAAAAAAATAGAGGGACAGCGTAAAAAGAGGCAGACCCTCAACATGCTGGGTTGGCACAGTGGCTGCAGCGATGGGCTCAAACACAAAAGCGTCAGGACGAGGCGGTGCTTCCTTCTGTTGTACACAGGGTCACTGTACAGCGGGACCCACTCAGTGTCGCCTAGCAACAATGGTGGCCCTGCTAGTCCCATATTTCCTTAGGCTCACGACACCCTGCTGTTGGCCTTAAACGAAGACTAAGGGCTATGTTGTGTTTGTTAGACATGATTGTGTGTATTCCAGCTTGTACTGACCTTACTCAGTCCAACAGGATGCAAACACTGCCCGCCCTGCACTGTCCTCCCGATCACTGACTGGGTCCCTGAGGCAGCTGGTCAATCGTCTCACTGATGCCACACTCTTCTGCGGAGCCTCTCCTACACTAGGCATGAGATCCTTCTCCAGGAACTGATCTTTGCTGATAACTTGTCCAGCGTACATGAAATGATGTCTCATCATCTGTACCCTGCGACTGTCCATCTTCCAAGAGAGATCTGTTCATTCTCTGGCAGTCCGTGGTCTATTCGATACTCTTGATCATAATTCCAAGGCATCAATTCGTCTTTAGTCTTCCTTATTCATTATCCACCCTTCCCATACATTGTAGGTGACTGGAAAGATCCTGGCTGGGGTCAGATGTGCTCTAGTTGGCCGCTTTGCCAATATCTCTGCTTTGAACACTTGAAAGCAGCCTTAAGTCTATATGATTTCTCGAGTGTAGCTTGTGTGGGCACTGACTGTAGATCCACGTGGAATGAAATCCTTGACAACTCCGATCTTTTTTGCTTATCACGGACCACTTTCTTACTTGTCCAGTTGTGAGGATGCTGGTTTTCCTTTATGTTGCGGAATCACCCATACCTGAAAACTCTAGGGGCTTTGTAAAAAAATCTTCATTAGCAAGTGCTTCCAGTCCTCTCTGCTTGCAGAAAGCAAGGTTGTGTCATCTGCCTATCTCAGGTGGATAACGAGTCCTCTCTGTTCTTCATGTAGTACACGTTCGAGGACTATCTGCTCAGCATAAAGAGGGACAGAGTGTGGGGAGAGGATACAAGCCTGACACCCCCCCTCCAGCTGTCAAACCATTCAGCATCCCTTTTGTTTAGATGACTGCCTCTTGGCCTATGGACAGGTACAGAATGGAAAGAACCAAGTGTTCTGGAATTCCCATCCTTAACAATGACTTGTTATCACCCACACAGTCAAATGACTTTGCATAGTTAATAAAACATGGGTAAACTTTTCCTGACATTTCCTGCTTTCAGTTCAAATACAACATTAGAAATCTGATAGTCTCTTCTGAATCCAACTTGAATACCTGGGAGTTCCCTATCAATGTACAGCTGCAAACATTTTTAAATTGTATTCAGTAAAAGTTTGCAAGCGTGTGATGATGATAACTTTACTTAATCATTTCTGGACCACTTTGGGGGTCGGGGGGAGGTGATGGGACACAAGTAAGGACCTCTTCCAGTCTGTTGGCCAGGGAGCCATCATGGTCAAGTCAGCAGCTCCAGCACTGCATCCATTTGGTGAAGGATCTTGAGAGGATCCATCAAATCCTGGGGCCTGTTTCCCACCAACGCCTTCGTTCTGGGCAGCTTGGGCGTCTTCCTTGGGTGTTATGGGCTCTTGATCATATGCTACCTCCTGAACTGGTTGAACAGCAACTAATCCCTTTGGTTGCAGTGGCCGTTTGAGCCTTCCATTTTCTTTTGATGCTTCTTAATCCAGTCGGAATTTTCCCTTGGAATCTTTTGGCCAGGACCTGCACTTTCCCTTCAGCTCTTGAAGCTTGAGAAACACTAACCAAGTGCATCTTGCGGTGTCCTAACAATGGGGCTTTGCACATTTCACTGTTATGTCTCAGTCTTCTGGAGCCACTCCTGGCAATCTCCAAGTGGGTCTTTTACTTCGTGGCTTCATCCATTTGCCTTTGCTACTCTACATTCAAGTTTGAGTCTCTTCTTGCATCTACTTAGTCTTTTCTTTCATGCCTGACTTTTTTAATGGCCTTTTCCTTTCTTCATGGATGGTATTCTTAATGTCATTCCACAACTCATCTGGTTTTCAGCCATTAGTGCACTATGCATTACAGTTAATCTTGACTTGGTCTATAAATGCAGGTGGAATACAGGCAAAATCCTAGTATGGCCCTCTCAGAATTGTTTTAGTTTCGTCAGCTTCACCTTGAACTTGTATATGAACTAGTGATCTTGCCACAGAAGCCTGAGCCTTATGCAGACTGAGTATACTGAGCTTCTCCATCGTCTCTTTCCACAGATGTAATCAATTTGTTTGCTGTGCTTTTCCTCTAGTGAGATCCATGTGTAGACTTGTATTTCATGTTGTCAACAATGCTAGTTCCGATGAATGGGCCTCTGCTCTTGTAAAACTGTTTATGAATCCCAGCATCTTTTCTACCACCAAAGCCTTATTTCCCAGCTACTAATCCTCCTCCTTTCCAACTACCGAGTTCCAATGACGGCATTCCAGTCAATCTCCAGGGCATGTTAATTACACATTTGATTGTTTGATCAATTTTAGACTGTAGAATTGAGAAGATATTCCATTTACTCATCTTTGATATAGGAGTGGTTGCTGAGTAAATTTGAATAACAGTCACATTAACTTCTATTCCGTGTAGTGAAGATTTATGAGTATGATTCTATCATTGACAGTCTTATACTTCAGGATAAATCCGAAATGTTCTTTTAGACAACTAATGTGTTGCCTTCCTTTTCAATTTGTCATCCTCGGCAGAGAGGACTGCAGGATTGCCTGAATCGAAATGGCCCAAACCAGTCCATTCCAACTCATTAATGGTTAGGACATCTGTCTTCAAGCATTCCATCTTATTTTTTACAATTTCCACTCATCCTAGATTCATACTTCATATGCTGCATATGCCGATTCTTAATGGCTGTAGCTGTTCCTTGTTGCTTTGAACTGTTCTATCAGCAAATGATGTTGCTGAAAGCTATACTCCATCAGTAACATTAAGGGCCACTCTACTTTGAAAAGGCAGTTCTTGCCTCGTCATATTTCAGTTGCCTTCCAAGAGGAGAGGCTCATCTTTTAGGCCCATAACATATAAAGATCTGCTGTAATTATAAGGTTTTCATGGGTCAACTTTTTTCAGAAGTAGATTGCCAGGCCCTTCTTCTTCGTCTCAGTTTGGAAGCTCTGATGAAAGGGGTCCATTACAGACATGTCCAGCACCAGAGCCACATGCAAGCCACCATAGTGGGGCAAGCTGACAGATGAATGACAGAGTTAGGTTCTCATTCTCAATTCCTGGCTCAACATCAAATCAATCAATCAATCAATATCTTCCCCGCCCCCCCCACTAGAATCCACTGTGTTCTCAACACTACAGAGAGATCACCCTTGTAAACTGCTTGGAACTCTCCAAAGGCCTGTCTCACTTGCAGAAGCCAAAGGCTCCCTCTGTCACCTCTTCAGCCTCACTTCCACCCTGCCCCCTCCCCCACTCTGCCCCAGCTGAGTCAGCGCACTGGCATTCACCCTTGCTGTTCCATCTTCGGGAACACTTTCCCAGCAGAGCTTGTGTCCTCTTTTTCTTCTCAGCAGGACCTTCTCTGACCATCATGTGAATTTACTCTGCTGAATGCTACCCTGACCATGGCCCTCCAGGTCTCTTTCCCTGGTTTATTTCCTGGAATTGATTTTTCATCAACTGGCATGCTTTGGTGTTTGCTCCTTTATTACCTTAAGGGACACAGGTGGGGGGGAGGGGGCAGTGGGTCCCCCCAGTTCAGGGCTGAATACCCATTGCTGGCACTTTGCAGACAGCTGTGAGAGGCAGCTGATGTCAACTGTGATTCCTGTGATGCCTGACACCCTCCTCACTGGGTACCTCTCGCCCGATCAGTCTTGGCAAGGTTCACAGAGTGGTATGATGGATGAACAACTAAGGAGGGCAGCAGAGCATTGCAGGGAGTGGTTAGGCAGGCCGTGGTGAGCTACAAACCTCCATCAACAGCCCAGAGAAAAGCAGTCAAAGGTGAGCCCGGGATCCAGGCAGGCCTGGCACCCAGGCTGGAGCGAGACTACAGGCTGCCCGGGGGCAGCAAAGGCAGGGTAGGGCAGGAGCACACGTCCTCAGATTCTCCCAACCTGCAACAATGTGCTCTCTGCAGACCATTTTTCTAAGGTCACTTGTGAAGTTTACTTTTTTAGAAAATCAAGCTATTATTAAAAATATTCTGTAATAGTTAGAAATTTAGAAACTAAGAAACTAACAACGGGCTGAGCCCCGGTGGTGTAGTGTTTGTGTGCGGGACTGCGGCCCACTGGGACGGAGGTTCAATTCCAGCAGTGGGGCTGGGCCTCCTACTCCCACCACCGGAGAGCAGTGATGCCCAAAAACAAACAAACAAACTAACTAACTAACTAACTAACAACACTGACAGCCTCTTGACTAGCAGTACAAGAAATCCAGGGGGAGAAACACAAATTCCATGGTATATTCTTTTGCATCATGTGACACATCACTGGGATTTGTTGCTTATTAAAGAAAAACCCATGTCTACAAAAGTAGAAAGACAATATAAGGCCTAGTAGGAATGAGAAACAGGTTACAGACATCAGTGGGACAAAAGAGGATGTCAAGACGTAGCCTTAATTATATCTGGAAGTGTATATGACAAAGGCAGTGGCTCAGGTCACATTAGGAAAGAGATGGAATATGAAACGAATTCTGTTGCGATAACTGGGCTAAGCACAGCAGGGATAACCACAGCAGGAACTAAGTGAAGTCTGTCTCTCTCTCACACACCATCTATCAGGACGAATTCAAATTCCAAAGAGATCAACGTAAAAATGGCAACACAACAGCACCAAACGATCACCTTGGAGACCGAGAGGCTTTTCTAACAATGCCTCAAAATCCTGCAGAAATAAACTCACACATCCATCAAGTATGATCATGATTCTGATGAATATAAAATACCCCTAATTTAATGTGGTGGAAGTTTGAAAACAAGAACAAAAGATGGGCACGAAGACACAGAAAGAAAGCAAACAAACACTCTGGTCATGAAAAAGACCACTTGGAACAGAAATTTTAAATCCCAGGGCTAGATTAAATAGCAGAATAGGCACAAGTAAACAATCACACACTGGTAAACTGTAAATACAAGGAGACTGATCAGAAAGCTCTAGAAAGTGGTCCAGAGAAAAAGAAAACAGCTCCAAGATTAAGCGTGTAAATCTACCCCTCGCTCCCGCTGAGCGGATGGGTTGGAACTCAGTAGCAAGCTTTCCTGGGGAGAACTGCCCCTATGGGGCTCCGAGACCATCGCCCTTGGTGGGGGTAAAAGCCTCATCTCTCTCCCGCAGAGCAACTGGTGGCTTCACACCGCTGCCCCTGTGGGTTAGCGGCACAACACACACAGCAGCGACAGCACAAAGCCCACGTGCACGTGTTTGATTATCAAGTAGGAACTGGAATAGCGGCACTATGAGGAAAAGAGCTGAGAACTTTACGGGTGCAACGACGACATACTCAAAACCCAGAACCTGAGTTACCAACAAAATGAGCCCTCACTACCTCAAATGCTAAGAAGTGGACTTCAACCCGAGGTAAAGTGATCCCACCAGGTGGAAGGTATGGCAACAGAAGGCAATAAAGACATTTACACGGGGTCGAAACAGGCTGCGCAAAGCCCATTGGGCCCAGTGGCCCCGGCGAAAGCAAAAGTAAAGCCCTTAGCAGGGACCTTGTGCCCCATCTGCAAGCCCTCCAGCCAGAAATGAGCAGAAATGTAGACTGTCCATCAGAGGGCCTGTGAAGCAGTGGTGAGCCTCCCTGACCAGTTTTTTTTGTTGGGAGGCCACACAGTGGATGCTTACGAAAGCCAGGCCTTCCCCTTTGATCGAAGGCTCATAGACCAAGCCCAGCACTGGGAGATCAGGGAAGTGGGGCCATTGTTCTCGAACTTATACTCTTGTGGGCCTTCATGTAGGGCAGCGGTTCTGTGGGTCACGACCTTCCACAGCAGTCATCCCTAACAGCAAAATGACAGTTATGAAGCAGCAACAGAAGTAATTTTATGGTTGGGGGTGGGGGTGGGGGTTCACCACAGCAAGAGGAACTGTATGAAAGGGTCGCAGCACTAGGAAGGATGAGAACTGCTGGTGTCAGGGATAAGCATGTATGGTTTCCAGGCTCGAGCCCTGAGCCTTGAGCCCTGACCCACCTGATGCCCATTCACTAGCTGGCCATGTGATCCAGCTCGTCAAGGCCCTCTTAGAGCCAAGAGACACAGACTTGCCACTATTCCAAGGGCCACTTGACAGCTGATCCACCACGGAACCAGCCATTCTCCTTGGGAGACGGAGAGAGAGGACGGCGTGGCATCCCTTGGGGAGCACCTCTAGTGATGTCACAATCTTCCCCGTAAGAGCACTCGGTGACAATTTCAATGAAGATCACCAACTGCAGGTGTTAAGAGCAATACATAATTTGACTCCTACCTGACTCCCTTTTCACACACACACACGAATTCAAACCAATGGCATCTAGGGCTACCTCTGGACAGTGGGACTGTAAGTGAACTTGTGATTAAGTTTCCACACACAAACGGACTCATATAACCAGAGGAGCAAACATGCATTTAGTATGGGCTACCCATGCTGGGAAGCTAGTGCACCATCTTTTCAACTTCAATTTCCAACTGTGTCCTAGAAGCAGTCCCTCCCCTTAGAATTACTACCCTGCCCCTGCTGCACTTATATTATGATTTTAAAGGAAAATGAGCCAGGTGAGGGCTTTGCTGGGCACAGTAAGCACTATCAGATGGTGAGAGTCCCTGGGCAACAGAATGCCTGAGGACAATCTCGCTAGGGTTACCTAGGCCCTGGTCTGACACATTCAGTCTAAAATAGGGGCCTTCGTGCCTGCAGCCAAGAGATGTAGGAATGCAGTGGGTCTTGAAGCTTTAAAGAGCTGAGCTTGGCTGTCTCCTTCTGCCTGCTCTATTTTGGGTCGTGTGCGTTTGGGAAACATTTGGTGTCCCGGATAAAAACATCGTACAGAGAGCTGATAAAGTTACCGACTTACTTTCAAGGTAAGTGACGGAGTCAAATGCAGGCTGGTCCTCTTCTCCCAGTCTTCTAAGCTCACAGGCCAGACTCTGACAGAGGCTGGCTAAAGTGGAGGGTGTGCTCGCAGGGTCGCACATCATTATTCGGATGTGGGCCCCTCCTTCTCGTATATGAGATGGGCCAGGGATGGGTAAGACCCCGGGACTAACACAAATGGGATAAGTCTCTGACCCAAGGTACAGTCCCGAAGTCAAAGCAGCTGAGACCAACTTTGGGACCCAATGTGGGACCACGCTTTTATTAGCCACAAAGTCAGGTTCACACCTGCCTTTCTCCCTGGGGTTTTCCTGCCTCATGCGCTCAGGCCTCCATGACTGGGCCTCCTCCAGTCTAGAAGAATGCCTTTTCCCCACACCAGGAGCTGCCCTGCAACGTCATGGCCAAGTGCAGCAGTGGATGGTGCTCCTGCCATCAGCGGCTGCTGAGAGCCTGCTAGAAGAGGAGTGAGGTTCTGGCACTGCCAGGGGCCGAGAGGGGAGACCGAGATTGGAAGCCCGGACAAGGGGAGGAAAAAAAGGGCAAGAAAGACAATACAAAGCCAGGCCTCTTCATTGTTTTCTAGATGAGTTCCTACCAAGGCAGAGGGGCAGAAGAGCCATCTCTGTTATAGGCACAGCCTTCGCCTCTGTGGGAGGTGGGAATACAAGACGAGTCCACTGGATTTTTAAACAGGCCAGAGCCCGGCTCTCCATCCGAAGATACCCACTTCTTCACGTGGCCGGTCTATGCTTGGAGGATCTATGCTTCTGACCGAGCCGTCACCCTGCAGCCTTGAGAGCTCCCTGGAGGCAGGGCCACATCTGCAAACAGCCACCAGGTGGGAAGCTGAGAGAATGATGCCTGATCGGATCAGGCTAGCTCATGGGACGTCTGAGTTTTAAGAAAAGGAGGCATAAAGCTTTTTCTCTCAGGTATCGCGCCAACTGCTCCAAAGGTACTTCCTTGCAGGTGAGTTTCCTGCATGCAGGGATGCCTGCCTTCTCCCTCGGCACCGGGCACAAAGCCTAGTGGGTGGTGGGCCCTGCCAGATGACGCAGGAGGGACTCGGGAGGAGCACACTTCCTCTCGTGACCCTGCTCATTCAACACTGGGGCACTTTCACACAGGCCAGAGCTCATTTTCTGTGCCCTCCCAGGCATGCTGATTTCTCACGGGTGGAACCCCAACCCTGTACGGTGAAAGGGGTTTGATGGCCCAAGGTTGGACACCACTTTGGGGCTCCTCCCCTTTCCAAGGGGTTCACGGCCACACCGGGGTGGGCGTCAAAGACTTGGCAAAGTCTGCAGGGAAGAGAGCCCTCTGAGGGCCGCACGCACGGGTTCCCAGACCTCCCAGTAGTTTCTTCACCAAGGAGAGCACCCAAACGATTCAGATACCATCTCAGAGAGGGCTTGTGAACCTCGCCATTCCCAATGCCTCTTCAATGGCACCGGCTTGCTGGGGCGGAAAAAGGTTGTCCCGGGTCCACTGTGCGGACCATCAGCCCACCTTTGCCCCCCCTAACCATCCACCCCCTTCCCTCACTGCCCCAGAGAGGAGACCTGCGTATGCACACTGGAGCCCTTGGATGGCCCTACCCCCTTTGGGTCCTGGCGTGTCCCCAACAGGGATGGAAATCCCACTGGGGCAGAAGCCGTGTCACAGGCTCTGCCCTCCACAGCTCCTGCCCCACACCCAGCTGAACTGCCCTGTGCTAGGTGCAGGGGAGAGGTTTCAGAGAAGCCCTGAGAAAAATGCCAGGCACGCTGCCTTTGACTGGCATTCTAGAAAACTGGATCCCAGTACTCTGGGGGTACAGCTGCTGCCTCTGACTACCTCCCTCTCCACAATCACACTTAGGTTTTATCCACCACCTATTGAATTCTCACTCTGAACACAACAGGAGACCCGAGGACGATCGGCCAGTCCCAAGGAGACGGCAGCCCACACCACATTCCGCAGGAAGAGGCTCCGCAGGCAGACACGCGGAGGTGTGGGGAAGGTGGGGTCTGGCTGCCAGACCCCAGCTTGTTCCAGTTGCTGCCATTCCCTTTTTAAGTTTGGCTGATGATGGGGCTCTGTGCCCCAGAGGAGAAACAGATGCCAGCGTCACGTTTCAGAGCAAGACACGAGGCCACCGCCTCCCCCCACATCCACGCCAGCTTCGGGCACGCCCTTGGGAGAAGGACTTGCACGGCACCTGAGTCCTGCAAAGTTTCCCTTCATTCCTCACTGACACCTGGGGTAGACAACGGGCCTCTGGGCGACTGCCCATCCAGACCCTCTCCTGTTGGTTGGTCCTCAGCGTGGCCTGACCTGGGCCCCGGGCTCAGCTGTTGGCTGGCCTGCGAATCCCTCCAGAAAGTGTACGTGAATGAGAACGTGAACGAGGCAACCATGGCCCTGAACAGCAGGCTGCAGAGGCGTTTGCTAACAGAACAGCTTAAGGTATTGGGACGGAGGGTTGGGAACGGGGAGGGGAGGGTTTTGAAGCTTGAGGAGGAAGAGACAAGAGGCAGCTGAAAGTGAACCAGATGGCACAGACCTGACGCTGCAGGCCC
>PVJH01039110.1:0-16656 GCA_004026705.1 Nesogale talazaci
ATTATTTTCTAAACATTTATGTACTTTCTAGTTGAGACCTTGGTATCAGCTCCTCTTTTTACCCCTCCCTTTGCCCTCCCAACTTTGTGACCCCTTGATAAATGATAAATCATTACTATTTTAATGTCTTACACAGATTTCTTTCTCCCTTTACCCATATTTCCGTTGTTTATCCTCCTGGTGGGTGAGGATGGGGGGGGGTGTTATGTGTCTATCAATTTGATCAGTTCCCCCTTTCTCCCCACTCCTACCCCTACCCTCCTTGTAGAGATACTCCCATCCCTGTTCCTGGATTCTGTGTGTCGAGAATTCTTGTCTCTTATGTGTACCTGTGCACATGCTCAGGTCTAGCCCGCAATGAAGGCAGGACTGGGGTTATGCTAGTGGCGGGGGAGGAAGCCTCAAGGAACCAGAGGAACAGTGTGTATTTTTCATCAGTACACCCTGATTGACTCATCCCTTCCTTGTGACCCTATGAGGTCATGTCCCATTGTCTACAGATGGGTTTGGGGTCTCTTCTCTGAACCTCCTCTTTCTCAACAATATGGTTTTTATTGGTTTGTTTGTTTATTTGGGGTCTTTTGATGCCTATTACTTGATCCCGTCAACACCTGATGATCGCACAGGCTGGTGTGCTTCTTCCATGGCAACTTGTTGCTTCTCTACTGGATGGCCCCTTGTTTATCTTCAAGTGTTTAAGACCTTTAAGACCCAGATACCATCTGCTTTCTCCACCACATTTGCTTATGCACCCATTTTGTCTTCAGCGATTGTTCCCAGAATGCCAAGTTGTTAGAACAAAGTGTTCTTGCATTGAGGCAGGCCTTGACAGAGGCTCAAAGTCTGTCCACTACCTCAGTGCACTGCCATATAAATGTATGTACATAGGCCAATACCTCTATTTTATGGATTAATGGATTTATATATGCACACACCTATGTTTATACCTCTATCCATAGTAATGTCAAGGCATTTGTTATTCTGCATCGTAAGTTGTCATTGAGTTAGTGCCAACTCATGTCAATCTCTACATCAGAAAGGAAGCATTGATCCCATGCCATCTTGATGATTGCTAATATCACCAAGTCCATTCTATTGTCTGTTTTGAGTGTCTTATAACCTATTGGTTTCAAGTCTGTGGTGGTCTAGTGGACTCGGTATTCAACTGTGGAACACGGGGTCAGTGGGTCCAACCCACCAGTCACACTGAGGGAGGAAAATGAGGCTGTCTGCTCCTGTAAGTATTTCAATTCCCAGACTCAAAGGTGCACTTCTATTCTGTCCTATAGAGATACGACAAATCAGAATCAACACTATGGAAGTAAGTTTTTGCTGGCTATCAATCAGTATTCAGTTGTGTGATCTATGAGGTGTTCAATAAGGTTTTAAAATGAGGCTACGCATGCCCCAAAAGATTACCAGTCTCAGAAAGCCATAAGGAGTCATTCTATTCTATCCTACAGGGTTGTACTGAGTCCACCTTGACTTGATATCGGTGGGTTTTAATTTCTGGAAACAGAAGGAAAGGCTTTTCTTCTTAATCTACTTTAGTCTGAAAGCTCTGCTGAAACCCTCTATCTCGGGTGATAATAGTGGTGGCTGACATAACAATAAAAGCAAACCAAACTCGCTGACATTAAGTCAACGCGGACTCAGAAAGCCTTGGGCGGTTTCTGAGACTGTCACTGTATAGAGGAGTAAAAAGCCCAGCCTGACTCCTTCGGAGCTGCTGGTGGTCTCAAAGTGCCAACCATGGGGATGGCAGCATGACGTACAATGCACAATGGCATGGGTGTGTCGTTTCTTGCTGTTCTTGTTAGATGTCCAGTTCTGCACTTGCTTCACAATGCCTGAGACACTGCTACAGCCACCGTGTCGATTCATCTCTTTGAAGGTCTTCCTCTTTTGCAGCAACCCTCAACTTCACCAAGCATGGTCTCTCCTGACAACGTGTCCACCATCCCCACTACCGAGACACAGTTATCTGTATGCTCTTTTGTCAATAGTATAGTTGATATTCTTCAACAACACAATCATTCAAATCATTACTTTTTCATCTATGGTCTTTCTTCACTGGTCAGCTTTTACACGTATCCAAATCGATGGACAGTACCACGGCCTGGAGGAACCCTTTAGTCCTCAGAATGGCATCTTTGCTTTTTAAGACTTTAAAGGAGTCCCTATGGCTGTTTCCACGGCTACTGATTGTGGATCCAAGTAAAACAAAGTCCTCGGCAATTTTAATGTTTTCTCCTTTCTTCATTATGATGTTCTTGTCGATCCAAATTGTGAAGATTTTTTTTTCTTATGTTGAGGTGTAATTCATACTGAAAGCTATTGTCTTTCACCTTCATCATCAAGTGCTTAAGTATTCTTCACTGTTAGCAAATTATGCCATCTGCATATCACCTTATTATGAAGTCTTCCTCCAACTCTACTGCCATGTTCTCTTTCAGACAATTCAGCCTCTCAGATAGACGCCCAGAATACACAGTGAATAAGACCAGCAAAAGTAGGCAATCCTGGTTGACAGCTTACTTGTATTTGGCCACACAGGATTTCCTTATTCTCTTCCAGCTATTGCATCTTGGTCTTCATGTGGGTTCTTGAACCATACAATTAAGTCCCCTGGAGTTCCGACTCTGCACAATTCTATCTATAATTTGTTATGATCCACCTAATTGAATGCCTTAGCACAGTCAATAAAGCGCAAATAAGTATCTTTCTGGTACTCTCTGCTTTCAGCCAGAAGCAGTGATTTCCCTCATTCTGCACCCTCTTCTGACTCTCGTTTAGATTCTAGCAGTTTCCTAGCAATATACAGCTGCAGCCATCTTTGAACCATCACCATCAAAATCAGTCCTTAATTATTCTTAAATAATATTCAAATGATAAAAACCAAGGTATAGTTTCCTTTACTTTTTATTGACATAGTCCAAATTTGGTTTTTTTAAACTCAATGAATAAACTCCAGATAATAATATAAAAGTTTTCTAAACAAATACAATACCATAAACTTATAGCAAACAAGATTTCAAAGGTGTTTCCATCCAAAATAATGCCAACACCTTCAATGAAGCAATATTGGGTAGAGATTGACTTCTCATGACTTAGCAAAAATAGAACCATCTATTAATACAATAATTTACAAAACACTGGTATCCAAATTATCCTATCTGTTCATCATAGCAATACTGCAAGGCTAATATTACTGGTATTCTTTTCCTCATTCAAATGAGCAGAAATTTGAGACTTAAGAAAATGAATGTTCAGGCATTATAATGTCCTAAGAGAGAATTGGAGACTAGGAAACAAGGTCTGTTTTTCCTAGTCCAAGGCTCTTGCCTTTATAAGTATGCTATATTGCTAATAAAAACAACAACATAGGTAAAGTTAATAAATACTGTCTTGAAGTAATTCTGACTCATAGCAATTCTATGTAGGGTTTTCACAGCTGTTAAATTTTTATACACTCAAGGTCATATTTTGACCTTCATGCACTTCTTTTAATTTTTTTCTGCCTCAACCTGAACTTATATGAGAAACTAATGCTTTGTTCCACAGTCAGCTACTGATTTGCTTTTAGCCTGTCATTCCACAGATGTAGTTAATTTGATTTCTGGGGATTCTAGCTAGAGAAGACCACATGTATAACAGCCTATTGTGTTGGTGAAAAAAGATATTTGCTACGAACAAGTCACTGGTCTGCCAAAATTTTATCATGTGATCCCCAGCTTCCTTTCTATCACCAAGTCCATATTTTCCAGCCACTGTCCCTCTTTGTTTCCAGCCTTTGTATCCCAAACACCAATAATTATCATGCATCTTGATCGCAGGTTTGATCAAGTTCGGACTGAAAACCTTGGTTAGATTCTTCAATTTTTTTCATCACTAGCTAGTTGTTGGTGCATACATTTGAATAATAGCTACATTGATTTGATTTCTGTGTATGTGGATAAGTATAATCCTATCAAAAGAGATCTTGACAGGTCCTTTTTGATGATGAATGTGACAAATGCCATTTCTCTTAAATCTCTCATTCCAGACATAGTAAAAAGTACATGACTTTCTGGTTCAAAATGGCCACTACCAGTCCATCTGAGCTCAATAGTGCCTAGGATATTGATCTTTTACACATTCCATTTCTATTATGTTGACTTTCAAATTTCTATTATGTTGATTAGATTCAAATTTCACACATTAAAAGTTCCAATTATGGGAGTGTGGAGGGGAGGCCCAAGGCCCATCTGTAGGCAACTGCATACCCACTAACAGAAGGGTCCCGGGAAGACGACAAGCCAGTCAGGGTGCAGCAATGAAAGTAGAAATACCAGGAGAGCAGGCGAAGGTGGGATGACAAAGGGAGAACTGATCACAATGATCTACATATAAATTCTTCCCTGGGGGGGGGGGGGATAAAAGAAAAGTGGGTGACGGGGAGACATCAGATAGTGTAAGATGTGAAAAAATAATGATGATTTGTAGATTCTCAAGGGTTCGTGGAGATGGGGAAGAAAGGGGAAAAAAACTGAAGCACTGATACCAAGAGCTCGGGTAGAAAGAAAATGTTTTGAGAGTGATGATGGCAACAAATGTACAAATATGCTCAACACAACAAATGGATGTAGAGATTATGGCAAGAGTTGTACAAGCCCCCAATAAAATGAATTTTAAAGATAAATTTTAAAAGTTCCAATTTTTAAAAATGTTTGTAGTTGTTTCTTTGAGTTGTGCCTCATCAGCACATGAAGATCTTGAATCTTGAATGTCATACTCTCACACACTTTCTTCCATTCCTTCTGATCAACTCTACTTTGAGAAGGAAGCTCTTCCTCAGTCAGTTCAGCAGAAATCACCTGCCGCCACTCTCTCCAACAAGATTCCAGTTCCATTCATGAGGTTTTCACTTTATGGCAATCTTCTGATGTTATCCATAGGTTTTCAGGGGTTAATTCCTCAGCAGTGAATAGCCGATTCTGTGTGTAGTCTGGAAGCTCTGCCGAAACCTGTTCACTTTGGGTGTCCCTGCTGCCATGAGAAACACCAACGACAGCACTTCCAGCATCACAACAACACACAAACTACCACGGAAGGGCAAATTGACAGAGAAGTGGTGAAGCACTTACTGATGGATACCAAGGAACGTAGCGTTCTGTGAGGATGACAATGCAATCTAAAAACCCATATCCTCACAACCGAACCGACTGGAAACATCATGATAAATGGAGAATACCTCAAGAGGTTTTGGGGGATTTTTTTTTTTTAGTTTTTTTTTTCAGGCTTCACTGCCCTGTGGTGGGAGTAGGAGGCCCAGCCTGTGCTCCGTGGAGCTGGAATCGAACCTCCATCCCAGTGGGCTGCAGTCCTGCGCACAACCACTACACCACCGGGGCTCAGCCCTAGGTTTTTTGGGATTTTTAAAAATCATTTTATTGGGAGCTCATACAGCTCTTATCACCATCCATTGTATGTCAAGCACATTTGTACATATGTTGCCCTTATCATTCTCAAAACATTTGCTTTCTAAAGTGAACAGATTTTAAGTGGGACATCATTGACCCAGGGGGGCGGGGGGCTCTTGATTAAAATTTTGGTCTATATGGAGCATAAAAATGTTCATAGGACACAAGACCAGTATTGTAATATATTTATCTAATTTTAAAATGCTGTGGGAAGCCGGAAAAATTGTTAAAAAGCGGGATGTCTGGTCACCTTACAAAGGCCTTTACAAAGTATCAGCTCTTCATTTCCCCCTCCCTTCCCTTCCTCCCTGTAGTCAAGGATTTTGTCTTTCATGGTTCATCAATCAAAACTCATCAAGTGATCAAAAGATGAGTCACATTAATTAGGGAAATCTGCTACACAAGACCTCTTTAGAGTATTGAGAAGCAAGGGTATCACTTTGAGGACTAACATGCACTGACCCAAGTCAGAGTATTTTTACTTGCCCCATCAGCATAGGAAAGTTGGTCATTGAATAAGAAGACTAAGGAAGAATCAATGCATTTGAACTGTGGTGTCTGAGAAGAATATTGAAATTTCAATGGACTATCTAAAGAACAAGCTAATTTTTCTTGGAAGAAGTATAATCAGAATCTTTCTGAGAGGCAAGGATGGGGAGACTCTGCCTCGTATGCTTTTGGGCATGTTGTCAGGAAAGACCAGTCCTTGGTACAAGACATCAAGCATGCTGAAATAGAAGGGCAGGGAAAAAGAGGAAGACCCTCGACAAAATACATTGGCACAGTGGCTGAAACAAAGGCTAAACCATAAAAGAAATTGTGACTACAGCACCAGAGCTGTCAGTGCTTTCTTCTGGTCTCTGTAGGGTTGCCGTGTGTTGGAACCCTCAGCCTATACCTAAGAACAGCAACAGCATCTTTAGTGGAGCAGTACACTGCATCTCCCTCCCTCAGAGTGGCCGATCTTGTTAGCAATTCAACAATAGGCACAGATTTAGCACTTGATCAACTCACTAACACTCAGTTTATTCCATCCTCATAGCAGTCCTACAGAACAGGATAGAACTGTCCCTGTGGGTTTCCCAAATGGAAACATTTAAGGGAATAGAAAGTCTTGTCTTTCTCCAATGGTGTGTCTCGTTGTTTTGAACTGTGGACTTTGTGATTAGCAGCCCAATGCATAACAACCATGCAACCAGACTTCAAATCATTAAAAAAAAAAAGTTCTCAAAAAAAATTTTAAACATCTTTTTTTGTAAGTTACTTTTATTTTAAAATACAATTGTGATGCTCCACATACTCTATCCAGTTCATTTCCTGCTTTTCTCACAATATGTACAAGGACATATCTGTGTACTCTTTTACCTTCATCCACAATCTTCTTACAAGACATGAGAGTTTGACAAGTGTACTGCTACTTGAGGTTGCATCAACATTGGTAAAACACAGTCAGTTTGGTCTCTTTAATAGTGTGCTTTAATTAACAATTTCATGCACAGTTTTAGCAGCTATAGTCTGAGAGCCAAGAGAAGATAATAAGTGAATGAACTAAAATATATAATATTCATATCTCTGTTTAGTTTTATAGCATTTCTTTCACTTAATAGACCTTGTCCATTGCACCATTTGGGCTTCCATACCTTCCCAACTTCTCAATTTAGATTATATTACCAAACAAATATTTAAATTAAGCAATTTCTCCAAATTAAAACTTAGCAAAAAACTCCTTCAACAATAATGATATGGGAAACCCTTGCCTGTCAAAGGAGTACAGGAGACCCCAGCATCTTCTTTGTGGCCGCAGTTGTGTTCTCCCCAGGAACTCTTGGGACATTGCTCAATAGAAAGCTCATTTCCAGTGCAGCGTACTTCATCCAACATGACTGGACCAGATCCTTCCCCAAAATATGCCTGGCTCCATGCTTTGGCAATGCCACTGAACATTAAAAAAAAGACAGAATTAGTTAGTTACCTGGTTTATTTCCTCAGTCTTTGGTAAAGATATAGTTATGATTAATCACTGGTGATTCAATTCTAGAATTCTTGACATCCTTGTGGGAACTGGGGGTCCCATTGCCAGGCATTGTACTTCAGGCTTAGCCTCCACCAATCTGTGAGTGGAGGTGTGGATGTTGCCATGATCCTGAACAGGTTTCAGCTGAGCTTCCAGACAAAGATGGTCTGGGAAGAAGGATCAGGCAAACTGTTTCATTCCACTCGATATTTTATTGGGTCCAGCGTCAATTCAACAGTAACAACACCCTGGTTAACAACTCCTTTCAGTGCAACCCAAGGATCATGTATGATTTTTCTGTCTTTATACATTTCAATTATTACACAATATTTATTCATGTCTTCAATAGTAATGGAACCACAGAGTATTTAAGTGGTCAGAAACTATCCAAACTAAAGACATTTCCCAACCTCCCCTCCTCTGGATGACTAATTCTGACCATGGAGATGGCGGTTGAAGGGTCATGTAGCACTTCTAGGAAGGTGAAGGGAAGAACTCCTGTGGACTGTAAGATAGAAGTGGCTACTGATGCAAGAGAATGTGTTTTGGGCTATCATGTGAAAGATGGGAAAGCATTCAGCCCCAAAGAGCCCGGTACTCTTATGATAGGGGAATCATCACGCTAACTCCAAGCTAACTATCTCTGGTCTCTATTTGGGAGAGAAATGCACTCGTATCTTGTTTAAGCTGCTGGTACTTGTAGCTTTCTTACTCATAGATAGGTCTAGTTTTACTTAAAATGTTGTTATAGGAATCTTTTATTTGTACTAAATTTACTTCCTCCACAATAAAAGTAGGGCCATATTCACAAGCTCTTTATTTCAAGGAAAACCATGACTGCCTATCGAAATTACAAGTGACTTCAGACAAAAGTTTTTAGTCTCTTTTAGCCAATTTAGAGCAGATCATTTCCTCTTTAATATGTTTTTCAATAACACTGTATCCACTCCCCCTAAAGATGCCCTTTGCTTATGATTTTATAACTGCATTGGGGTTTTATATCCAAACGCAAAGAAGGAAAAGAAGTTTGTTAATGGCTATACTATCCCAGTACTGGAGAATTCTTGGATAGTTGAGTTATTTGGTTAAAGAGAACCAGGCCTGACTATCATGAGCAGATATAACGGGGGCATCTGTGGAGGGAGAACATGTATCACAGACTCAAAATATCTGAAATTTGCTGCTAAATCTAAAATTCCCATTTAAAAACACCCAAGCCCAACTCACTATCACCAAGACAGTTCCTACTCAGAGGAACTCAATGGAACCGAGTAGAACTGCCCCGTGGCGCTTCTGAGACTGACAACCTCTATGGGACTAGACGGTCTTCTCTTTCACCCTCAGACCGGCTGGTGAGTTTGAACTGCTGAGCCTGTGATTAGCAGACCAGCCCACAACCCACTCTAGCCCCAGGGCTCCTTACATAGCAATTTAAATGCCAAACACATTGCCATCAAGTCAGAGGGTGTCAAGGAGAAGGATAAAGAAACGTGTAAAGGAGAAGGTGGGAAGAGCGGTGAGAAGAAAGTAGATTGTTGGTAAGGCATTTGGACAACGTGAAAATGTTAAACCTAAAATCTTACCACTCAAATCACTATTTAATATTTCCAAAACAGTGCACGCTGAGCAGTTTTCCCCAAATATGAAATAACTCGTATCTTTTTATTCAGACAAATATGGAAGAAATGTAAAACACACACAAAATTCTAACATGAATGATATTGCCAAAATGAGCTTAGTTTGTGAATTAGCTTTGCCAAAAACAAAACTAATGACAGAATAGAAAGCTAATTTCTACTTCTCTGAATGAAAGTATGGGGATAAGTCAGAAGTATTGTACTTCTCTAGACACAATAATTAATGAGGATAAGTCAAAATCATAGAAACCTTTATTACACCAAAATATCAACATGTGAGGCTACTGTTTCTTGATATATCCCCCATCTAGGTTGATACATTTAGGAATAAAGTCTTTCTATCTCTCTAACCCTTCGCTAAGTAATGTTATGCAAACTATGAAGTCAAAAATAAAATATGATGTCAGAGATCCAAACTATGCTTTAAAAAAATTTTTAATGTGATAAAATGCTTTTAATGTGAAGCACACAAAAATAAAATTTTGATTGGTATATTTTTCCATGAAATATCACTGTGTACATACACATTCTCAAGTATCTTTTTTTCCTAACAACTGGCCACCTCTTTTCCTGCTTTCTCTAAGTTCTGGATTAATTAAATTTCAGTACAGTAATTCCTTCTGTATTTGGAAGCCTGCCAGACACCACACAATACAGATACCATTAAAAGATGAGGGTTAGCAAAGATGCCATCTCACAAAGAAATTGCAAGCACCACTCCAGGGCGGCTTGATGTAGTGCCCCACTGGGGATTCAACAAAGCAAATAAGACTGAAATGAACTTTGCTTCACAGCGGATCATAAATTCAGATGAACAACAATTATGCTACCTGCTATCAACCATGTGCCATTAAAAAACAATTTCATCTCAAAGTGCTTAGCCTTTAAAGCGAGCAAAACAAATTATAGAGGAAGAGGAGCTGCAGACTATGGCTCGAATGCAATCTTATGAGAGACCTGTAACAGCAACTGAAAGACAGACGAACCATGTCATCTCAGAGTCTCAGAGCACTTATCAGGCAGGCAAATCGCGATAAAACTGGATTTACTGCCTCTACACTTAGAGGCATTTTTTTCAGTCCCTTTTCCAAACATGAAGCTTCCCTTTGTAAACATAATGGGGATGTGGCATGGAGGCCACATGTAGCCTTCTCTGGCTTCAGGAGGGAGAAGGAGAATCCAACTAAACACCAGTTCAAGGATGATTGTCCCAAAGTTAGACATGCCTCGACCCTTATTCTTCTGATACGGACAGTTCCTCGCAAGGCACTCTCCTTCTCTGCTGGGTTCAACAGCCCATTGCAAAGGCCTCCCAGAACTCAGAGATAAGACCTAGTGGTGGGCTGAGGCCCGGTGGCGTAATGGTTGTGCGTGGGACTGCGGCCCATTAGGATGGAGGTTCAAGTCCAGAAGCGGCTCCATAGGAGCAAAGGCTGGGCCTCCTACTCCCACCACCAGAGGGCAGTGATGCCAAAAACAAAAACAAAACCAAAAAAAAAAAAAAAAAGACTTCGGAGGATGTACTAGAGAAATAACAGGCGGGATAAAAAAAAATGAACAAAAGAAATTAAGGATACAATTGTTTGTCCACGGCAGTTTGACTCTCTCTGGTCCTCACTGTCTCACAGAGCTTCTCTGCTCAACCTCTTGTGCCTCAGCCACTGCAGGAAGGGGGTTCAAATGTGCTCCAATTTCTAGATTATGTAGGAATAGCAGTTCCTGCTCTTGCAATCTCTTAGACCCAGTATGTCTCATCATCCTCACTTCCTTCAAAACATTCTTCTGCCAACGATGATACAGTCAATATTCTTTGCAACACCAGAATTCAAAGGCATCAATTCATCTTCAGCTTTTCTTATTCTTTGCCCAGCCTTCTCATGCATAGGAAGCTCATGAAAAGGCCATGGCTTGGATCAAGAACAATGAGAGGTCTTGTGCCGTGCAAATGTGCCCACTGCAATACTTTGCTGGATTTCTTGATTGCCACTTCCACGGGTCCAAATAAAATTATAGGATGGATGAGGAAGAGTGCTGTAATTTTTCTCAAATCCAGAAGTTCGGTTCAAATTCAAGTCATTTGGAGTCCAGAGATCGTGCTCATAATTCTTATACGATACCAACTCTAACCACAGCTCCTGGAAACTTTAGAACAAGTGGACTGGAAGCCAATACACAGAACATTTAAAAATGTAGCCGACACCCCCTTCAATCTCCGCCTCACCAATGGTGGAAAACCCAGAGGTATCCCTGGGACTCCTACAGATGCAAACGCAGGACGATGTCTAGCCAAAATGTTTACTTAGATCTCATCGAGTTTTTGGCTCTGGACCTTCAGTTTCAGGAATGACAAGAACCAGAGGAATAAATAAATCAATGACACTAGGAAGGAAAAGTGAGGCAAACCCCGAAGGTGGGACATTTTCCAGAACAACTGGTCTGATCTCTCTAATGAAGCACCAAGAGGGGAAAGAGAGAGAAAAAGAGAGAGAGAGAGAGAGAGAGAGAGAGAGAGAATTCTACATTAAAAGACAACACTTCCAGAGGCACTGCAATAGTGTGCACTAAATTCTGCTTCAGACAAATCAGCTGTAAAGGACATTCTAAAGGCAGTTCTGGACATTTGAATATTTTGGTTATTGATCACGTTAAGACCAATGATATTTGTGATCACTATAATTTAGCTAAGCAAAGTATATACTAAAGTATTTAGAGATAAAATTTTAAATTTTACTTTTAAATGTCAATGCAAACATAGGCAGAGGGGTCAACGGGGTTGAGAGGGGCTAAGTATTGCACATGAGGTTAAGGTCTCTAAATCACATTTCAATGTAAAGCATTATGCTTAATGGGACATGATGAAACGGGGACAAAGAAACTACAATCTCAAGAGGTCTCCCCACTACCCTCCAAAATGTAAAACAGGATATTTTATGAATTTAAATTAAAATATTATCAAAAAATCCCTTAAGAGAATTTTATTGAGGCTCATAGACTTATCCCAAACATTCAGAATCACTAAGGAGAAAGGCTAGAAGACCTGAATTTATAACATCGCATTCTAGAATGATCACAATGGAAGCATCAGGACAGCGATCAGGAGTGCACATGCTTTGCCTCCATAGCCTACATGGCAACTAATAGTGCCTTTGTCCATGAAAGAGCACCTTTATCCTAAGTACTTCTGTAGCAAACAAAGGAGCAGCGTTCAAACATTTAGACAGCATCTGTTAGCCAGCAGTTCTCAACCTGTGGATCGCAACCCCTTTGGGCATCAAACGGCCCTTTCACAGGGGTCCACTGATTCATGACAGTGGCCACATTACAGTGATGCAGTAGCAATGAAAATAATCTTATGGCTGGGGGTCACCACAACATGAGGAACTGTATGAAGGATGCAAGACATGAGGAAGGTGGAGAAGCCCTGTGTTAGGGTTTCATGACATTGTCAAATCATCATGGTTGACAATGAAGCTCATTACCTGGAAGTTAAGAAAAGACTAACAATGAAAAGCCGTAAAAGGCTTACAGTTTCACCTCAACTCAAACACAAGCAAGGACTATGGGTAAATTCTCCACGTGGAGTCCACAGACTAGTACAAAAAAAAAAAATCCAAAGGTAACTTTTTCTTTGTCCAAGGGAATCTATAGTTTAAACAAATATCACCTGCCTTGGGGTATAAAGATAGTAAAAGAAAAAAGAAACGAAACAGAAGCCCACCTCAGACCCAGCTGCCTGCAGACCACCTCGGCATCCGCGTCGTCCCAGTGGTCGTCACAAACAGTCCCCCACTGCCCCGCGTGGTAGACTTCCACTCGGCCTTCATACACGCTGCTCCCGCCAGCCAGGCGCAGGACCGGGAAGGTGAGGACTGTGGAATGGGACATGGAAAACAACGTCCACCTGGCTATTTACATTGAGCAGGGGGACCGGCTGAATTGTGTCTCATAAAAATCTGTGCTTATTTTGCATCTGCAAGAGGCTATCCCTTGTAACATTCACGAGGCTGGTGGAACTGTGAGCTTGACGTTGGGCTGCGACCCACAACATCAGTGGTTTAAAGCCCCCAGCCCTTCTCCAGAAGGAAGAGGAGGCCATCTGCTCCAGTAAAGAGTTCCAGTCTCTGAAACCTGAACAGCATTGATTCAGAGAACGGTCAGAATAGACGGTAAGACGGTGGTCGGAGATTGGGTTAGCAGTGTAAGGTGTATGTTAAGCCAATCACTTGTGTATATGAAGGAAACGATTTGGGCACAAAAGTCAGCAAGGGCGAATGAAGAAAGGCTGATGCCACATGGAGATCCTCATGGGGCAGAGGGAGAGGAAGCTGAGAGGACTGTCTGCCAGAGCAGAGGAGCCTACTTCTGGATGCTAGCGCCTGACTCACGTCTTTTGGTTTCCTCAATGTGAGAAAATACATTTCTGTTCATCAAAGTCACCCACCTGCAACTAACACATTGAGGTAGTGTTAAATAAATGGACAATGAAACAGAATAGAAGGTTGATAAATTCTCTCAAATCCATGTGAAATATTTGATCCAGCCATTCTATAATACACAGGGGCAGGCACCACCAAACATAAATAATACGTTCCAACCATTAAGGGGCATATCAAATGGAACAACCCATCTCTTCCCTCCAGATTCCCAGATACTATCCTCCACCCAGACACCATGTAAAAGTCAAACAGAAATAGTTGGGGTTTTCATCAATGAGAGATGCATAAAAAAATTTAGACTACTAGCAGTCATTATTTTGAGAGAGAAAGTTTGAAGGAAAGCAGGAGAAACATTTACTGCTAATGATCTATTTTGAACAGTGTTATTTCTTTTCAGCACATGCATGTATTTGTTCTGAGACCCAAAACCTGCGGCCCTTGAGTCCATTCCAAATGAGAGCCTCTCTGCAGAGCAGAGCATCATCGCCCACCTAGGGTCACGAAAGCTGGAATCTCTAGGAAACAGTCCGTGACATCTTTATGCGACTGAGCAGGTGCCAACCACTGACCTTCCAGTTATCAGCTGAGTGCTGGTAACCAATTCTTCCAGAATGATTATAAAATCCATAAACAGAAGGGAAACATACATCAGGCTTAGATATGAACTGACCCTCTATGGCACAGTGGTGGTGCTGTTAGGTGTCGGACTCCTCAGACACAAGTCTGGAGGTTCCAACTCCAAAGCCTCTCAAGGGAAATCGTGGAGGCGAATTGCTCCCACGACAATGTACAGCCTCAAGAACAAAGCTCACTCGCATTGAGTCAAAATTGACTCAGAACAACCCCAGGAGTTTCTGAGACTGTAACTGTTTATGGGACTAGAAAGGTCTGAGAAGCGGCTGGTGGTTTTAAACTGCTGACCTTGCAATTAGCACCTCACCTCATGGTTGCACTCCATTCTACAAAGAAAAACAAATAGCGTGTTCTATACTCTGTATTTTGCATTTGGTTTAAAGATTCTGTTAGATTCCACTTAGATTCTGTTATAATTTTCCATTACCAAAAGATATGTTTCTTATATAGTATGTAACTCAGTAGCTCATGTATGTAAATAGTATAATATACCCAGAAGCATATAAAGTTGACACTTAAAAAGAAATTCTATAAAAATAAAATGAAAATCCAACTGTTAGATGTTCTTATATGAAGACTCTTTGATTAAAATGTAGACTGTGATGATTCAAAAGTGTGACTGTGTTTAAAACTCTCCCAGGAAATGATTTAACTTATCATCTGGGACGGTGTTTGAAATACAGGAACAGGACAGTACGATAATGACTTTGCGTCTGTTACCATGGGAAAAGCTGCACATGACTGCAGCTGCCATCTTCTCAGGACACACCTCCCCCTGCCAGACATCTTTCTCACAAAGCAGAATGTTCTCTTCATCTCCTCGGCAATGAACACTGCTCCAGTAAACAGGAAGAAGGCCCAGTGTGGAAAATGGTGTTTGTTTTGCTACTCCTTTTCTTCTGCAAAACAGAATGAGTCATGCCAGATTTAACAAATGCAGGTGAGACTTTTCAACCAAGCATTTAGATTTTTTTTAAATAACCACTTTATTGACATATAATTCACATATCCCACAATTCAGGAGTTCCATCAAATTAAGAAGAGATATACCATCACCATAACACATAATTTTAAAACATTTCCTTCTTTTTTATGCTCGATGTTATTTGTTCCCCATTTCCCCCCAACATCCCCTGTCGTACCCCCAAGAAACCAACCATTAACCCAGTTATACTCTCTGTAGATTTACCTCTCCTGAATTTCACATACAGAAAGCCATACAACCAACAACAGTGACACAGTAAAACAGGAAGAAACATCTATCCAAAAAAATGTAGAAAATATCAAAAACTAGACCAAATTAAAATGACTCAGAAGGGAGATCACAGGATAGAGTGTCAAATTTAATAATAGAGAGAAAACCAACAATGCTGACGATGGAAAGAAAGAAAAGCATATTACATTGTGCTTTCAAGGGAAGCAAAACTCTTGCTCAGAACTTGGATTGATTATGGAATCTGCAGATTAACTATTGATATGTATGGGCCTTCTTCCAGATGGATGTCTCTGTGGGTTGCACAGGGGGGCGTGAAACACAGGATCAGCAGTTCGAACTCACTAGCCCTGGCTCTCCTGAGAAAGATGGGGCTTTCTACTCTCATGAAGATTTATCGCCTACGAAGTCCAAAGGAGCAGTTGCACTTTGTCCTGTAGAATTGCTGGGAGTCGGAAGTGAGTGCGTTCCATAAGAGTTTTTATGAATATGACAGCAGTGAGTTAGAGTTCACACAGATATAAAAAAGAAGTCTAAGTGATCACATCAAAGCGTGGCACCAAGCCCAAGAGGGCTTGCATTCTGGTCTGGACTCAGCTGCAAATCCCTCGCTAAGACTCTGAGTTCTGCTGTATAACAGGAAAAGGCTGGACGGGTGGATAGTCTGACTCTAGTTTTCTAAGCTAATGTTTCCAAAATGATTCTTATTACTCCATCTAAGCAGGAGAATATCAAGGGAGCAATCCACTGATAGTTTGAAGATCTTATCTTCTCATTCCATTTTCCCAGGAACTTTTGGAGCCCCTTCCTTGATCATTTGCTAGCAAAAGTTTGAAACTGATGACTACAATAATAACTTGCAGATGGGCTCCATTCTTATCCCATCCAACCCCCATCTTCTCAAAAATAACTGTTAGCATGTATGAGCTGATATGAAATTTAATTTTTTAAACCAAATGTTTATCTGATCAGCATAGCAACCTCTAGAATGTTCTCCATGTAACAGTATCCATCAAACAAATTGTAAATATTTGGGGTATGTCTAAAATATGAATGGGTTGTCACAGCAATGAAGCTGGCTTCCTCTGCTGTTATTGTGCAATTTTTCAAATACACTAATAGATAATACATGCAATCATATGGGCTTACCTTAAGTTGGTGTTTGCTAAAAGACAGTTTATCATCTTTCTTCAATAGCCAGCCTAGCAACCATACTGTAGTTCACATCTCCACTATATTATCCTTGATTTTTCATTCCTGA
>PVJH01039111.1:0-16644 GCA_004026705.1 Nesogale talazaci
CCCCCCCCCACTTACGTTCATTTGCCCTGTCACTATTCCCTCCTTAGCTTTCCACTTCATATTAAAAAATATGGTAAGATGCTCAGATGTGGCTGGGCACCTGCCGAGCACATGCATATGCATGAGGTAGAGCTCTTGCCCCTCGGAGACACTGATGTCACAACTCTGGGGACCAGGCTAAGTAACCATGACAACATGGCTCAGAATTGCATCTTGCACTGGAGCACTCCGAGGATGGGCAGGCTGCTAACGGTCCCTCAGCAAGGAGAGCACAGTAGCCAGGTGATGGCACCTGGCCAGTGGTGACAGAGGGCCGTCCACGGCTTCCTTCCATCTGTTCTCCCTTTCTCCACTCTGCTGATTGGAGGCGTAGCATGTGATTTATCACGTCGAGCCCTCCCACCTGGGAACAATGCACTGACCAGGGACAGCAAAGGAGGCTGGGAAAATACAGCTGACAATCTTGAGCTTTCGGTCAGAGATGTGATCTTTGTCCATTTTCTTCCTCTCATACCCAAATGCCCTTGAGCCCGGGCTACCTAGTCAGGAAGATTTAAAAATGTTAACACTAGTCAGGAGAGCAAGCCGCCTCTCAAATGTGGACAGCTCTGGATACAAATCAACTCAAATGCTGTCAGCATTAATCATGTGATTTCTCTCTTTTTTTAAAAAAAAATTACCTTTCTGTCAATAATAATAATAATAATAATTTAACCTCCATGTTACATCCAAAGTGAACTTTCTCTGATAAGCCTCCCTCAGCACTATACTTTCTGCATCTTATGTTTCAAAGGTAAGTATGTGTTTGGTGCCCCCATCACGCACTGCTAAGATTTTGGAGCTGTTTTATTCCAGTTTCTCGGCCCCTCTCGCTGCCAAATAAAACAATCATATGGTGAACACGCAGCATGTATACATTGTACCAGTCAATTCCAGGAACATTTCCACCATTAAAAAATAATAATTTAATGGGGCCTCTGGGTATGAATGTTACCCTATTGTTTAGGGTTATAATTTCAACAGAATTGAAAAAAAAAAAAACCAACCTCTCTCACTAACAGGATGTGTATGGAGGGCTTTTTTCCAGCCGATTCAGCAACCTGTGAAAGAAAAGAAAGTAAACCACTTGGGCCACAACAATACACAATGCAATGAATGGGCACTCGTTGCTGAAGCTCAGGATATGGGCCTGCTTCAGCCAGGTGGGGTGGCTTTGTGAGAGCCACCTCTCTCCATAATATCACACTCTAGTTCCAGGTCTGCCCTCCCTCCTCAGAGCCAAGTGCCAGAGCCCGAAGGCCCAGAGGTACCGAGAGTATTGGTTACAGGTGGCAACTGCAGATCTACAACCCTAAAAGCTAATCTGGTTAGGAGACTTGGTTTCCCTCAACATCACTCAGCTGCCTCCGTCATCACTGGCCTTCCTCTCCCCTCATCAGCCCCATGGCCATCAGATCCCTTCCCCTGGTCCTCCATCCAAGATGACGATGATCTGACAACTGGCCAACTTCCAAGAGACCGACTCCAATCCACAACTGCCAGGACACTAATCTGCTCCTGCTGCCTTACAAGAGGAAAGACTTACACACATAAACCCATCCCTTAAAACAAATCTACCAGGACAGCAATGTCATAGCTGCTACGTGGGCAATGACCACAGGACTACGTGACCCCCCAAGATCACAGCCCAAGGAAAGCACAAAAGATTAAAAGTCTGCATTGCAATGTGCTATACGGGAAAAGAGGACATCATCTCAGTGGGTGCACCGGACACTTGCTTTGTTTAGAACCCGAGGCCATCGCAGCAGCTGCTTCTAAGCAGCACACATTCAAAAGTGGCTGAATGGTCGGCAGAAAAGCTATTTGTCACTTCCTGCCTCTTGAGACATCTCAAAAAAGATGGTTTCCCTGACACACTGTTGGAGGATGCTACCTCCCTCCCTACGCACCGAGGTCGATCAGAAATTCTGACCCTCAGCCCCAGGACTGAGGTATCTTGCACGGCACCTGATCCCAGTGACCCAAAGAACTATATTTGCTTAGCATCATTGAAATGCAAATGAAAGATGTGGGTATTCTCGCTGATTAGTTAGGAAATTTACTGTTCACAAGGAGTTGAGATCATTTACCAAATTGTGTAAATAGTAGAAAATGCGGCTCCAGGCTCATCTTCCAGGAAGACTACCCTCAAACAACTCAGGGAAAATCAACTCTGTTGCATTGGTTGGTCAACCCCAGACTTGTGGTCAGCATTGCGTCCTCTTTGCATGCAGAAACTGACCTTTCCAATGTTGATAGTGTCAGGAACTCAGCCTCAACTCCTGCTTGCCTCAGCATGCTGAATTTCTGTACTTAGGCTTGTCTCATAGTCACTCACAACTTAATCATGTTTGAAACAAGAAAAAAAGTCAAGGGGCTGCTAGTTTATTTGCTCTCCCAAATCTCTCTCCACCACCCCCCCCCAAAAAAAATCAACCCTATTTTGTTGGGAGGGAGTTAATGCAGATATCATATCATTCTATAATTCAATCACATCAAGGAGTATTGTAGAATTGCTACCACCATCAGTTTCAAAACATTTTCTTCCTTCTAGACCTCTTTAACATCACTTCCTTTTTCCCTGACGCGGCCAACGCCATCACTGTACCTTCCAGAAACCCATATTCTACTTGCTAACCCTACACGTTCATCAATTCTGGGTTTCATAGACTGAAAAACAGAAAACATAAAGCACAAATTCAAGAGGGTTATCCCTTGTGATGAAATACATCTGAGATAAACCACAATGTGAATAAACAAAAACTGCAGAAAATGTTGAAAATCAGATCAGGCCCAATATAACATCAGAGGGGGGATCGACTGACTAGATTTCAGCTGTTCCAGTCAGGTGTCACATATGGATCTCTATAGTCATCTCTCCAGGGCACTCTGTTTGACAACCAGTTTCTTCCCACATCCTATGTCATTCTCACAAATGCATCTCGGGCTCCCACTGTAATCCATAGCCTTCTACAAACCAGAATCTCAGTTTAGGCTCTGATTTCCAATCCTTTATATGATTTACAATCCTTGACTCACTGATGTTGGTGTACTTCTTCCATGTGGACTTAGTTGACATCTCACTTAGACGGCTTCTTATTTAGAAACAAACCTTTAAGACCCCAGGCATTTATGGTCTTAAAGACTCAAAGATAAATAAGTGACCATCTAACTGAGAAGCAACAAAACCCACAAGGAGGAAGCACACCTTTGTGATCATGAGGTGGTAATGGGATCAGGTATCAGGCATCAAAGACCCAGAACAGAAAAACGCATGGATTTGAATGAACAGGAAAGTGGAGTGGAGACCCAAAGCCCATCTATAGACATTTGGGCATCCCCTCACAGAAGGGTCACAAGAAAAGAAGAGATGAGCCAGTCAGGGTGCAGTATAGCACCCATGAAACACACAACTTTCCTCTATTTCTTTAACGCTCCAGCCCCCATACCATCATGACCCCAATTCTACCTTTACAAATCTGCCTAGACCAGAACATGTACACTGGTACAGATAAGAGCTAAAACCCAGGGAATCCAGAACAGATATACCCCTCAGGACCAATAATGAGAGTACCAGGAGGGTAGAAGAAAGGTGGAGAGAGAAAGGGGGAACCAATCACAGTGATCGACATATAAACACCATCACTCCAAGGGGACAAATAGCAGAAAGGGGGTGAAGGGAGAGAGTGGTCAGTGTAAGACATGAAAAAATGATAATAAATTATAAAGAGTTCATGTGGGAGAAAGGGTGGGGAAGGGAGGGAAAAAGAATGAGAAGCTTATACCAAGGACACAAGTAAAAAGAAAATGCTTTGAAAATGATGGCGGAAACATATGTACAAATGTGCTTGACACAATGGCTGGATAAGAGCTGTAAGAAAAACCAATAAGATGATTTTTAAAAAAACACCCAGACACTGTTTTCTCTGATAGCCAGGCACCATCTAATTTCTTCACCACACTTTGTTGTAGCATCCACATCTCTCCAGCAATGGTATAACTCATTGCTTAGGACTGACATTCCTTGCCGTCATTCCCTTTTCCAGGCACTCAGGACACGTGGATGTCTGCAAAAGAGATGAGATTGAATCCTGTCGAGGGGTAGGACCCACTCACAACACTTACCTTCAATGATGCTTTTAGTGAATTCCCTGTGCTAATTCTACTCTTATGCATAAGAAACACCCAAACTAGACTTACCTCTCACTCAGAATGTACCCTTCCATTTTAATTTGTAATTAAAATGCCTAGCCCCATGATATGACCCTAACTTTAGCTTTGATTTCAAGTCTCCCTTCTCTCCATTCTCATGAGTGGGCTGGGTCTGACCCAGAGAAAGCAGGCAAGCATCTCTTTGCCATAGTAATTGTGAGAAAGCAGCCCTTCCACCGCACTCCCCTCTCCTCGAGCTTGTCCATCAATAGCTATAGAGTTCTGCTTCCCTTGTGCTTCAGATTTCTTGAATGGGCCACAAGGTCCCCAGAGTTTAGAAAATGCCTATCAACCCATAGTGGCTACACTAGTGGTTACACTAGTTCTCTCTTCCTAAGGCTGAGTGTGGGAGAAATACCTTTTACCCTTCTCCCCAGAAAAACTGGGACCAATAGCGAACCATTAGCACCACCCCCCCAGAAAGATTCCTCATAAAAACTCTCTCAGTCTCTACTATTAATCCCTAGCTAAGGTAGATATGTCTTCCAACTCCTGCTGACATCTGCTATCAATTTTCTTATGGCCTTCGCTTATTAAAATGTATGTGGTCATGTCTTCTTGCAGAGGACAGTTACATGGTACTTTGGTCAACAACTAACTGCATTTGCCATGGATTTTAAAATGGAACACATTCCACTTTCCCCAAAGCATGGATTGTTCCATCAACTGTCCTCCTGCCAAAAGTCGGAGAAATCTAAACATAATGCATGAAATGATGACCATCAGACATTTAACAGAAACAATGAAAAACTGATGGGAAATAAATGAAAATAAGAACAAGATGAGCCCTCTCTGTATGCCAACTTACCACCCGGAGGCAATTACCAACCACAGATCAGAGAAGGGGAACTACATAGAGCCTGACAGTCTCATGGAACCCAGTAGCACTGAACAGAGTGTAAGAAAGTCAAGGCAGCTAGAATTTGCAGGACACTAAAATAAAATAAAACATAAAGAGCTGTGTGGAGAAATATTTGAAGGGGAGAAAAGAAGAAATAATGGCTAATTTTTTTTCGAAATCAAATTGTCTTTGCTGTCTATACTTCTAGAACAAAAATGTCTTGAGTGTGTGGCCTTCGTGAACAGAAGCCTAGTATCTTGCAGTTTAAGGCACTAGAAGTGCAAATTCAGACCATCAGCTCTACAAGAGGGGGCTGTTGATTATGAAGAAACTGTCTTCTTGGCTTCTGGTCCTCAGCTACTTGACCCTCTTCATGTGGCCTGCTAGTTTTCCTTCTACCTCTTTGCTTCCCTCCAGGTGCAATGTGGGCTTTTGTGTCTTCAAAGAAATTGATTTAAGACACATCCTATACTGCTATCTTCTCATTACCCAAACAAAAACCCATTTGCAAATTGTGACGCTATTTCTACTATTGGTAAAATCATCATCACAAAATGAAAGACGTGTAATGAATTTACCAAACAACCAAGATCAGTGAGACTTCACCACTAGCAGATGTGCAGTGTTAGAGAAATAACAGCAATAACAACAATGAAAGCAAATTTTTCAGTAAAAAGGAAATGAAACTGGATTGGAAGCTAGATCTACAACACGTGGTGAAGAGCACCTGCACTAGTACATTTGTGGACAGGCATAAAAGACAATGGTCTCATCTTTAATCTCTTTAAAGGATAGTTAATGGCTTACGCAAAAATAATAACTTGTTAGGTTTACAATCTATGTGTAAATCAATCGTACGCCACCAAGAGCACCAAAGACATAATGCTGGGGAACTGGAAAGCAATAATACCGGTTGCTATCAGATGAGGCTGACTCATGGCACTTCATGGGTGTCTGCCCGGCTGCAGCTGGATTTCCAATGACTGGATTGGGGGGAAGTAGACAGCTGGCCATGCTTCCCCTACATCTCCTGTTGGACTCAAATTGCCAGACCGTTGATTAGAAGTCAAGCATGTTAACCATTTGTACTACCTGTTGTTATGGTTGTGGTGGTGGTGGTTGTGTGCTGGTGAGTTAGTTTGGACCCCCCGAGACTTTATCTACCACAGAAGGAAACCCTGCCTGGTCGGGGGCATTCTCACAATTGTTCTTATGCTTGAGCTCATTGGTGCAGCCACTGTGTCCATCCATCTCTCGGAGGAAAGCCTTCCTCTACTTTACCAAGCACGATGTCCTTCTGCAGATTCTGAGCTCCAGAGACATGTCCAAAGCAGGTGAGGAGAAATCTTGCCATCCTTGCCTGGACCTCTATTTTTGAAGGTAAACTGGTCAACGAAAGAGGTGGAACGCTATAGGAGGCCTAGCAGCACAGTGGTTAAGCTCTCTATTGTGGACGGAAAGGTGAGTGGTACATACTCATAGGACCACTGCATGGGAAATGACGTGGCAGCCTGAGTCCATCAAGATTCCTACAGGAGCACTATCAGCCAGAATCAGCATTAGGTTTGTTGGGGCTGAGCCCCGGTGGGTGTAGTAGTTGAGTGCGGGACTGCTGCCCACGGGCTTGGCGGTTCAAATCCAGCAGCGGCTCTCCAGGAGCAAAGCTGGGTAGCTCCCACGACCACCAGAGGGCAATGATGCCCCTTCCCAAAACACAAAACTATAACCAAACGCACTGCCATCGAGTCTATTCTGACTCACAGCCACTCCAGAGCACGTGCTCGACCCATTCCTGTGGGTTTCCAAGAGTGTAGCAGTTGACAGGCATAGGAAACCTCATCTTTCTCCAGTCCAGGGGCTGGTGGCTCCAAATTGCTGGCTTGGAAGTTAGCAGCCAAGTCGAACCTACGAGGCCACGAAGGCTCCTATAAACTCTTCAGCAACCACTTAAAACATAAACAGATAATAGTCAACCGCTCGTCGCAGAGGTAAAAGGGAATCATGCAAATCATCAAAAAGGGATCATATTCCAGGCACTGTGGAGCATTTTCTTGAGATTTCAAAAGTGGTACTATGGCTTTTGGCCAAACTCCGTGGGCTTTGCTGAAGCACTAGACTTTCAGAAGCCACCTTCTAATGCCCTGCAGAATGTCCATGATGGAAATACAAAGGCAATCCCTGAGGACATCACACATGTGCCCATGATCACCCAGGCATGCGGATGTCTGAGCGGATCTGGCGGGGGCCAGAGGCAGGGCTGTGAGGGCCCATGTTTGGAGGTAAGTTTCCAATCTGGCAGAGAAAGAGAAAGCCTGGCCAGACCAGCCAGTGCCCGCTTTCTTGTCGGTTCCAAGAGGACAGGGGCTCTCTTTTCCTTGTTCCCTGAGTGGCATCCCTTAGTGCTATGCCTGGCACACACAATCATTCCATAAAGAAGGAAGGTGGCAGGAAGGTAGGGAGGAGAATTGGGTCGAGGAAGAGATCCTGGGAAAGAGATCCTAGCAGAATGCAAGTGTCTATACCTGAAGGCTGTGAATCCCTGCCTATTTTCACAAAACCACCCCCACCAGCACCCAGAAAGTACAGCTAGCTAGGGAGGAAGGGATGTCTTCGATGAGCCTGGTAAATAGAGACAAAGACCTGGGTACAAATCCTAAAAGGGCCAAAGGCCTCTCACAGATACCTTCAAAGATTTTCCTTGACTAGTCAGTTCTGTGCCAAGAAACATCCATTTACTCTGACTGTGCAGCCAGCAAGCTTCAGTCTGACAATTGTCCTAAAGATGGATGCATAATATAATCAGAAGAGTACATCTGCCCAAATGGAAGAGGTGTGGTTATTACAATAGAGGTCTTAATGCACACCAGAGGCCATTCCTCAGGCAGAATATTCAATTTAGAAATCTATTGTCACCTAGCTACATCTGCCAATAAATCGTAGGAGAGATGCATTTATATCGGGGGCAGAATACTTTGCCTTATGGTTCCTCCTAAGATCCTTGAAGAGAAAATGGTTTATCTGCAGCATCTTTGTTTAAATGGCAATAAAAGCCTCACCTAACATCAAGGTCAAGGTAAGTAGGACAATTGACATACACTTCAATTCCCCATGAAGAGAGAATGCCTCTAGTCTGCAGCTCAGGGCATTTCAAAGGGATGAGTGCTCGGAGAGAATTGACATTGCCCCGTCACCAATGCCCCAGTCGTCTAAACTCATACAAGGATGTGGTTCGAACTTTGTGAAGGCACGTGGAAGCGCCATCCCCAGAATGTCTCTACATCGAAAGATGAAACAAACATTCCTCGTAGAGTTAAAGAAACCAAATCAAATCACCCACAAATCAAACTCGCTGCCATTGATCAAGCCAGTTCCGATTCACAGTCACCCTCTAACAATGAGTAGAACCACCGCCGTGGGTTTCCAAAACCGTAGCTCTTCACAGGAGCAGAAAGCCTCCCCTTCTTGCGCCTGAGTGGCTGGTGGAATCAAACCACTGACCTTACAGTTCGCAGTCCAATGTGGAACCACGATGCCGCAGGGTTCCCTTAGTAGCTAAGCAACCGACTCGACAAATGCCACCCCCACTACCACCCGCCATGCCCACGCAGCTTCTCATATACATATACGTATCCTCTTAAGATGGATTTCTTATGAACCATTTTAAGTTAAGATGGGGAACGCATTATAAATGTGATGCCTCAGCTCCATCTCTCTAGCCTCGCCATTTTGCCCCTCTTCCTGTTGTTTTCCATCTATTCTGCCTCTTTCTCTCTGTGAAAACACCTCCACCCACATGATTGTTTCCTATGACCTTAATCAACCAAGGTCTAGACTTCCTCTGTCATTGAGGTGGCTGACAGGGTTGCAGCCCATTGGGACTCATGATTGGCTACTTTTGTTACCCCTTGCCAGCCACCCCCCACCCTGGTCTCCTTCCATCCTATGAAATCTAAACATTTCGCAGAATTCTCTCTCTCTCTGTCTCTCTCTCTCTCTCTCTCTCTCTCTCTCTCTCTCTCTCATAAATTTTGTTCCAGCAGTGGGGGGAGGGGAGGGGGATGTGGAAGGAGCCCCATGTTGATGTGATATCTATTTATTTTGCATTTAACACCAGGGAAAGGGTTCCTTTTTTAAAAAAATGTGTGAAGTGACTGCCCTAACTGTAACCGCACGGCCCTGACCCCATCTCCCCTCAATAACAACATTAGCTGACAACCACCTTGAGAACAAAAAGTAAAACCCCACCCAGCTCCCTTTGACCGATCCAAGCTCCCCTGACTGTCATTTAACACTGCTGGTTTGACTTCCTTTGATGAGATCTCTCCGACAATTTCAAAACATAAAGCATTTAATATCAACCTTAATCATTACTCTCCTACATATTTTCAAAGGCTCCTGGTTTGTAAATAAAACTTAGAATCAGATGGAAGGGCAGTCGTATTTTGCCTTTTCTCTTTTCTGGTTTGCAAGTAGATGTCTTCTGGGGGAGAACCAGCAAGAATGAACGGGAATCGCAGAAAGACAAGCGAGGGAGGGACATAAGGAAGCACTTCCTTAAGGGAACTGGGAAATCACCAAAAAAAAATAAAGCAACCTGGAGGCAGTCAGAGTTCAAACCATGACTTTACGGGGACCTCCCCTGGGTGGAGCTGCTCCCTGGGACTTGCGTGGCTGCTGAGGTCCACCCAGGAGCCCCTGCACAAGGTGCATGGGTACGCACTCAACTGCTATGAGGTGGTCCATCGGAACCCTTCCCAGGCGTAGGGAGCTGCTGCCTTTGAAAAGTCATAGCCTGAAAATAAGATGGGCCGCACTTCTCATTTGTGTACATGCTGCTGTTGTTATTGTTGTTGATCAGTGCCACTGAAGAGTGGCACAACCCACATTATGAGCAACCTCCCACAGGGGTTCCTATGCCTGAGCCCATTGTTGCAGCCACTGTGCCAGTCCACCTCCTTGAGGCTGTCCGCGCATGGTGTCCTCCCCCAGGGACTGGTTTCACCTGACAACATGTCCGAAGGATGTGACACCAGGTCTCTCCAGCCCTCCGCGCCTCTCAGCAGCCCTCTGTCCAGACAGCTCCCGAGACAGGCTCGAGTTTCCGCACCTCTGACCCCGCAGCATCGGGTTCCTACTTTATATGGTGACCAGTTGTGTTAGTCCAGGTAGACTAGAGAAAGCAAATTCATCATTCATATGTGTATAAGGCAGAGGTTTACTACACAAGCAATTGGACATTGAGAAAACAGCCCAGCCCAGTCTAGTCCAAAGTCATAAGTCCGATATTAGCCCACGTGTGCAATCCCAATCTATAAGTCCTCTTCAGCCTCACGAAGCACATGCAATGACACCAAATGCAAGATGATCGCAAGCCAGATGGACAGACTGTCTTTGGATCCAGTGGCATTGTAAATACCTCAGTGCAAGCAGGGGTCTCTCAAGTGGCTCCTCTGGCTTCAGAAGTCCAGTTCCATCAGGGTAGGACAATGTGGCTTCTCCTCTGGGATGTCTCACAGGGAGTTAGCCTTGTGTCTTGTCAGTAGAGGTCTCAAAGGGACTGAGTCGTCAGTCTCTCACCTCCAATGGGGAAATACAGCCAGATTTCCCAGAATTCTCAGGAGAAAGCCATGCCCACACAGAGGTCTCATTCGCTATCTCCAGATGAACAGGCTAGACTCCACCCCTACATTCCCAATCCTCAAATTAGCTCCAGATTAGTGACTGCCACACCAGTCAAGAACAAGATACACGCTGGGCACAAGGGAACGCCACTGGCCCTGAGTCCACTCTGATAGGGTGTACAAGCTGGTCTCCTTTTACTGGAATGGAGAATGAAGGATTCTTCTGCAGAGCGGCTGCCCTGGCGATGAGCAGCCCGACATGGAAACCGTGATGCCACGAGGGTTCCTTTGGTCACAATAAGGCGGCACTTGTGTAACACACCCTTCCAAAAAGGCGGGAAAGGATTGCAGAGCGCCTGTTAAAACAGTAACCCATCGTCAGTTTCAAAGGAAGGTACTAAGGGGAATAACAGACCTGTTGGTCCCCACTTCACCTTGGATCACACTCCCCTTTCTTGGGGTCCTCACAGAGACCCCAGACTCATGGTGATCATTTGGAAGCTAGTTACCCTGGTATGCGGCCATATGGTGGCAATGTCTTGTGCTCATTAAATCATCATTCGGGACCTTTCCTGCAGCCTGAGTAGCTGGTGCAGCAGTCCTTGTTCTGTTGTCAAAAGAGCACTCTTCTCCTGGGAACATTGCATCCGTTCAAACGGAACTTTGAGACCTGAAACGGTTTCCACCAAGCAAGCACCTGAAGACCACCAACTGCAGAGCCTGTCAGCAGGCCCAGACTGGTGAGGAGGGGACAGGAGGCCGGTGCGGGGTCTGACCAAAGGAGAGCGCAGATGGGCCAGCTTTGACTTCACCAGGGACTCTTTCCTCTTACCCATAAATCACTCGGCTACTTGGGCGGGTTAGTTGAAGTGACTTGGGCCGGTTTTCCTCAGCTTTAATTAAGGCAGACAAGCCATCCTCAAGTGTCTCTCTCTGCAGGCATGACCACCATTTCTCACGTTACGTCACAGGATCATTTCAGGAGTTTCCAGCAGATTCAGCCAAAGATGGCACCATACTCACCCTGCACGCTCAGAACTCTGTGAAGTGCATGCACTGAACTCCGTGCTGAAGGGTGTGTCTCTGTTTAGCCTCTCTACCCCTGACCAGCTTGAAAGTAGCACCAACCCTTGGGACACTGTCGAGAATAGCCTCTGCATCCTAAGCAGGATCTGTGGTACTGAGGGAGAGGCTCAACTTCGCCCATTCTTGTCCAGGTGATTTGAAAGTTGGACACTTTTACAATCACTTTCCTATCAAGTTCAAGCTCTTCAGGACAGTCATCTTGGAGAGGCTTGAACCTCTGATCCTTGGCTGTTGCGTGCTCTCATGTGGCTTTCCCCTCCTGAGGAGCCCCAGGTGAAGCAGCCGGAGATGAGTTAGGCAGCTAGCTGCAAGGTTGGCAGTGTGAAACCGCCAGGTATTCATTCCTAAGGAGAAAGACAAAACTTTCCAGTCCTGTAAAGATCGACAACCTTACAACCCCACAAGGGTGGTTCTCCTGTGTCCTGTAGGGCCACAGGGAGTCAGAAGGTGTCAGCCTGGTGCGATGCGCTTGGTGATTTGAGTTGGAAGGATCTCTTGTGGTGGAATGGCATAGTAGAACTATCGAGTGCTCCAGGGGTTTCGAGGCTGTAACAATTATGGAAGCAGAATGTCGAGTGTACTTCCCACTTCCAGCCGGGGGTAGTTTAAGACCACAGATCTTTTGGTTGTGAGCCAAGCTCCTAACTTTTCTACCACCAGAGTTCTTATCTCAAGAAAGACATTTTTTTTCTTTTTAAAAATCATTTTATTGGGGACTCTTAAAGCCCTTATCACAATATACATGCATGCATTGTAAGAGACATTTTTCTAGCCAATAAATGGGAACATGTTATAATTGATACAATCACACTCACCAACAGTTTCTGTCTTAACTAGAGGGGAACTGCTTTTCCTAACGAGCATAGTCACCCAGAAAACATCTTTCTCTCCATTAAAAGAACCCTGCCTGCTCTCCCTCAATAAACAACTCAGTGCATGTCTTCATTGGGGTGTGCTCTTTTTGTGTGATAAGTAAATAAACTCCGCTCTTTGATATTTTTTTCTTGTGTAGCTCTGTTATGCTTTGAATTCATCTTTGAAAGATGAATACATGAACGAATGAAAGAATGAATGAAAGAAAGAAACCCTCAGGAAGTGGTCATGTGAGTCCTGCAGCTTACATGGTGATCAAATACTCTACACAAGCAAACCACCACGTATTCCCATTTGAAATGGTTCCCCAGAAGATTTCTCAGGGATGCATTGGTTTTGGAAGACTCTCAAGGTCCCCATAGTAAATAATGGGAGATGGACTCTACAAATAAAGACACAGTTATTTTCACCATCAGCTGCCGAATAAAGGCCAGCATGCTCCAGAGCAGTGTGCAGGAAAAGAACGCAGTCAGAAAGAGGTACTTGAGTTAAGCTTCTGCTGTATTTTCCATGCACAATTTTCCATGAGCTACCATGGTCAAGTTCTATTGCTACAGTAATCTAAGTTGAATACTTTGAAACAGCACACATTTATTATCTCACAGTATCTATGGGCCATGAAACTGGGCTCACCATTTCCTTGTACTTGTCAAATTCTGAGAAGCTAACTTCTGCAAGGTCAGGAACATAGAGTTTCTCTGAATTCTTCCACTTCTAACATTGATACTCTTTTGTAAAGATCTCATCTGATTAAATTACTCAGAATAATATCCCTTTGGATTAATATAACTATAATAATTGATTGATATCAATAAACAAAATTGAGTAGAGACCTCCATTACATCTGCAAAATCCCTCCCTGTCTGTCATACAAGGGAATGGCTAATATCCCATAACCTTTTCCATAGTTTGTTGATCAGAAGCAAACTACAGGTTCCACACACCTTCAGTGGCAGGGGTCATATAAGCCTGCCATTTGTGATGTCCATAAAATCTGACCATCACTGGTTGACTTATAGTAGCAATGGAATGAACTCAGTACACATCACCATTAGCATGTTGTGGGAGTCACCTAATCTGGTGTCAATTTGAGGAATTGGGTGTAGCTTATCAATCTGGAGATAGTCAATGAGACCTCTGTGTGGGCAAGGCTTTCTCCTGAGAATTCTGGGAAATCCAGTACTTCCTTCTTCAAGGCAGGAGACACTATGTCTCTTAGTTCACTCCCTTGGAGACGCTCTACTGACAAGACACAAGGCTAACTCCCTGTGAGGCATCTGGGAGGAGAAGTCACATGGATATACCCGATGGAACCAGATCTCCGAAGCCAGAAAAGTCACATGGAGACTCCTGCCAGCGCTGAGAGGCTTGAGAAACCACAGAGAGGCCCCTGCCAGCACTGAGATGCTTACCACGCCACTGAGTCCAAAGATTTTCTACCCCACTTGCTTCTGATCATCCTGTATTTGGCTTCATTGCTTGTGCTTTGTGAGTCTGAGGATGACTTTATAGATTGGTATTGGACATATGGGCTAGTATCAGACTTACTTATGGCCCTGGACTGGACTGGGTTGGCATGTTTTCTCAATGTTCAATTGCTCCTGTATATAAACCTCTTTCTTATACACTTGAGAGTTTCTATGGTTTGTTTCTCTAGTCCACCCAGACTAACACAGGTCTTCTAACCTACTGAGAGCCCAAGCAAAGCAGACACAAGGAGCATAACTGTGAAAGCCAGTCTGCAAACGGGCAACAGAAGAATGCTGAGCAGCATCATAGATTAACTCAGAAGCCAGTCCTTTGCGCCTTCTTCAGAGGAGGACCAGAGGGCACAGGATCACCATTGTGCTGCCCGGTATGGAATAGCCAATGTCAACTGGTCAGCAGCAATAGCGTTCTTGGCAAAGATTTCATTTAGGAAGCATTTGGTCTGGAAGTAATGCATGCATGAGTGCATCACACACACACACACACATACACACACACACACACACACACTTGCCTAACTCTCCCAAGCATGTTCCACTGACGTCCAAAGACACTTGGTGCAGGTTCTCATGTGGGAGCTCTCTCGAAAGCAAGATATGTAAAATCATGCTGCTATGTGTGGAGGAGAAGAAGTGCTCTGCCACAAAGAAAATGCAGCTTCCTTCATATGTGGTCCCAGAAATGGCAGCTGTCCCCCGATAGATTAGGTCATCATCCTGTTAGGTCACACCTAGGAAGCCTTCTGGGTGAATTATAAGCTGCTATCTCAACAGCTGTGCCCAAGATTCGAGGAACCAGCTGGAGTGTGGTGAGCAGCTCAGCCAGGGACATGCTGAGCCCCCTTCTGGTCCGCTGGCCATGACCCTGTGTGGAAGAACTGCATCCAAGACAGAGTTTCTCAGAAAACCCAAAGACAGAATTCAGACACAGGGACACACACTGAAATTTCCAGGACCTCAAATGACCAGCCCCAGGCTGCAGGGAAACAGGACCCGCTGGCTCAGCCCTCGCAACCATTCAAATGTTGGCATTTATCCCTGTTCATTCATCTCACCTTTATTTCATTCCCCTTTCACATCTCCTGGACTGTTCTGGTGCTATAGTGGTTATGCCTTGGGCTGCAATTCACAAGGTTATTAGTTCGAAACCACCAGCCACTCCATGGACCACAGACAGAGCTTCCTACTCCCATAAAGTATTGTAGTTTACCCAATTAAAAAAAAAAGATGTTTGGATTCCTGACTGCATGATATGTGAATTATGTGTCAATAAAGTGTTTAAAAAAATCCTCGCTGCCACCGAGTTGGTGCTGACCCAAAGCAACCCTAGAGTACATGGTCGACACCCCCCTGTGAGCTTCCCGGACCATAACACTTTTATTGACATATAATTCACATGTCACACAGTTCAATAGCTCAAATACTTGGGGGGGGGGGGAGTTGTGGAGGAAGGGACACACACTGAAGTTTCCAGAACCTGAAACGACCAGCCCTAGGTTGTCTGGAAACAGAAGCTACTGGTTCAGCACTCACAATCATCCATCAGGAGGTTTCTTGCTTGCATTTATTACTGTTCATTCATTTTATCGTTATTCATTTCCTCTTCCATTTATCTATCTATCCTCTATCATGCACACACGCACTCTTTCTCCCTGTGGTGTGATTTCCCTCGACTCACTTTTCACACTCTGCGTTCTCTGTCCCCTCTTGACAGTCTTCTTTTCTCCCGTGATTTTCTTTTGTCTCTGCTCTGTTAGCCTCTCTCTCACCCTCAGTGGACAGGACACCTGGCTTTGTCTCCACATTGCGCTGGAGTCTTTGAGTGGTGCAGTGAAGAGCTCGGCTACCAATCAAAAAGTCGGTGGCTCAAGACCTCCCAAAAGCATCCTGGGAAATAGAGTGGGTGATGGAATCCCTCAGCCATTGAAAATCCTAGGAAGCTGGGAGAAGGTGAACCAGGGTGCAGTGTAGCAACGATGAAGCATACAACGTTCCTCTAGTTCTTCAAAGCTCCCCCACCCCCAGCCACTATCACAATCCCAATTCTACCTTACAAATATGGCTAGACCAGACGATGTACACTGGTACAGATAAGAATTGGAAACACGGGGAATCCAGGACACATGATCCCCTCCGAACCAGTGGTGAGAGTGGCAACACCGGGAGGGTGAGGGGAAGGTGGGTAAAAAGGTGGAAGCGATTTCAAAGATCTACATATAACCGCCTCCCTGGGGTATGGACAACGGAGAAGTGGGTGAAGGGAGACATCGGATAAATAATAATTTATAAATTATCAAGGGTTCATGAGGAAGGGGGGAGCAGGGAAGGGGAAAATGAGGAGCCGATGCCAAGGGCTTAGGTGGAAAGCAACAGTTGTGAGAACATGAAGGCAATGGACGTACAAGATATGCCTGACACACAATGGACATGTATGGATTGTGGTAAGAGTTGTATGGGGCCCCAATAAAAGAATTAATAATAATAA
>PVJH01039112.1:0-16652 GCA_004026705.1 Nesogale talazaci
GGGAAGCCCACCTGTAGACAACTGGACATCCCCTCACAGAAGGGTCACAAACAAGGGAGACACAAGTCAGCCAGGATGCTGTGTAGCCACGATGAAACACATAACTTTCCTCAAGTGCTTTAATCTCCTTCCCTCCCACCCCCACCCAGCACCACCACTATTATGACCTCAGCTCTATCTTATTGGCTACACCAGAGCATGTACATAGGTCCAGAGAAGAGCTAGAAACATGGAATCCAGGACAGAGAAAGCCCTTGGGACCGATATTGAGAGTAGTGTTACCAGGAAAGGTGGGGTAGAAAAGGGGGACTGATCACAATGATCCCTATAAAATTCCCTCCCAAGGGGACAGACAGCTGAAAAGTGGATGAAGGGAAACCGGTTGATGTAAAACATGAAAAAATAATTATAAATTATCAAGGATTCTTGAGGGAGGGAGAGTGGGGGAGGGGAAGAAATGAGTTGATACCAGGGGCTCAAGCAGAAAAAAAAAGCTTTGAAAATGATGATGGCATCATCATCATGTACGAATGTGCTTGACACAATAGATAGATGCATGGATTGTTAAAAGAGCTGTAAGAGCCCCAAATACAATGATTAAGGAAAAAAAATGGAGAGAGAAGATAAATTGTTTGTAGCTGCTAATTTTTCTAGTTGGTTCAATTCTATCTCAAAAGAATTCCTGGCTTCTGCCTGTTAATTGCAAGGGAAGCTCTTCTCCGGCTTCCTAATTGAAGTTTGGTGTATATAGCAAAGCGGTTCTCTGCAAACCAGGGCGCTCACAGTCTGACTTGTGCTGTGCCTGACCCCGAGTATCCAACACACTTCCCCGCAGCCAGCCACAGGGCAGAGCACGCAGCCCTTGTGCCAGCTACATAATCTGTCAACTTGCAAAGAGATGGAATCTAGCCTGTCAATCAGACTATAGCCAATGAGGTTTCCGTGTGGGCGTAGCCTCTCCTGAGGATTCGGGGAATTCTGATCTCACTCCCTGGAGGTGGGGGACATACTCCCTGCTAGACATCCCAGATGACAAGCCAGGTGGAGCTACACTGATGGAGTCAGAACCCTGGAGAAGCCACATGGGGACTCAGGTCAGCACTGAGATGCTTCTACCACCACTGGTCCACAAGACTTTTCACCCACTGGTCTATGACCTTCCTGTACTTTGCCGTGTTGCATGTGTTGCATGAGTCTGAAGAGAAAATTATAGACTGGTATTGGACTTATCAACTTAATCTGGGCTGGCCTGTTTTCTTCATATATGATCACCCTTTGATATAAAGTTCTTTATTACACACATGCGCATCTGTCTCCCTGGAGTAGTCTTTCTAAATCAGCCCTGGTCCAGCCCTGGTGTCCCCGGGGATGGTTGAGGGAGAAGTACAACGCACGGCCTCACGGCAGCCCCACATGTCAAAATAGAACTCCACAGGGCTCTCAGTGGCTGATATTTTTCAGAGATAGATTTCCAGATCTTTCTCTCAAGGTACATCTGGGCAGGCTCCAACTGCCAACTGCTTATCCACTGAGCATGGAAACATTTGGTGTCAAAATTTTTTTTAATATAGATTTTATTGGGGGCTCTTAAAACATTTAATACATTATTCATATTAAACACGAGGTGTCAAAGGGATCCGGTATCAAGCATCAAAGACCTAAAAATACATATCATTATAAGTGAGGGGCAGTTCAGATTGGGGACCCAAAACCCATCAGTGAGTGAAGAGACATCCTCTAACAGAGGGGTTGTAGTGAGGAGATGAGCCAGTCTAGGTGCAGTGTGGTAGCAATGAAATGTTCTCAAATGCTCCCTCCCACTGACTATCATTATCCCAATTCTGCCAGACAGATTTGGCTAGACAAGGGGATGCACATTGGAGTCAAAAACCTGGAAATTTAGGATAGATAATCCCTTGAGACTAGTGGGGAGTGGTGACACTGGGAGGGTGGAGGGATGGTGGAGTAGAAAGGGGGAACAAATTTCTTGGATCGACTTGTGACCTCCTCTATGGGGCGTGGACAACAGGGGTGGGGGGAAGAATGAGTGAAGTGACACATTAGACAGTGTAAGATATGAAGAGACAGTAACAATTTGTAAGTTATTGGAAGTTCATGGGGGAGGGAAAGGGGGAAGAGGAATATGGGGAGTTGGAATTAAAAAAAATAAAGAGCTAGAGGAAAGAGGGGAAGAGGAGTTTATGCTGGAGGGGTTCAAGTAGATAATGTAGATGAATGTGGCAACATATGTACAAATATGTTTAATACGAACGATGTATTAAATGTAAGAGCCCCCAATAAAATCTATATTTAAAAAAAGTCAGAGAGCTTTGTTTGATATTTTTAACCTGGAATCTGGTGACCACTTGTTCCTCTCGATGCTTCCCAGTGTGGAACATTTCCAAGGATACTTCTTGGCCTGAAACCCTGACTTCTAAGTATGGAGAAGTCCTCAGTCTCCTCTCACCCGTGTACTGCTGACCGCAGGATGAGTCCCTCCTTCAATTTTTAGTGTCCACACTTCTCCTGCTGCATTGCCAGTTGACAACTACTTTAAGAGAGGGAAGGGGTTTTTCAGTGGCCTTTCCTGCTTGGTGCCAGACAGTCCTGATAGAGAAAGAGCCACTCGTCCTTCAAGGAAATTGTCAAGAACTCTCACAAGTCTGAAAAGCTCGGTCTCCATTAGCCAGGGCTCATGGGAAGGGCTCTGGGGAGCTCTCGCCACCTCATCCGTAAGTGGAGCTAAGGCAACTACTTAGGACATGCTTCTCCCAGACTCCCACTAAGCTGTGCAGACCCACTGGGACTCCTGGAGCAATGCCAATAGCTAATAATCCAGGCTGCTAACTGAAAGTGTGGAGATTTGAGTCTATCCAGAAGCACCTAGTGAGGAAGTTATGGCTATCTACTTCCAAAATAAAAATCAGCCATATATGTCGCACAGTTCACCAAGACCATGTGCTGCATCCTCTTTTGATGAGCTGTGATGGGCTCTTCAAAGCTCCTACCCAGCAGCTGGAGGCAAAATGATTGGTGTCTCCACGTCTGGGAGAACAGAAGAGTGGGGAACATTGGAAGTCAGATGGAATCATTTAGTCCAGTGACCTAATGGACCATGTAAACATCAGTCTCCACAATTCTAAGACAGGAAGACCTAGATGGTGCCCGGCTGCCACCCCCAAATGGCTTTGTAAAGGACGGCATTAAACACCACTGGAGAGAATAGGGTGAGGAGGGTTGGGTGTGGACTAGAAGTCAAAAATCATAAAACTGACCATGCCTACTGGTCCTTCAGAGATGGGTCCTTAGTTTCTCTGCATCTGTACCACACACATCCCAGGTGTCACAGACAGGCCTCTGCCCTGTTGTGTCTTTGACTCCTCCCTTCCCTTCTTCTGGATTCAAGAGCAGAGTCTTACAGGGGCCTGAGAAGCCACCTTGGGTACACGCCTCCTCGGCTGCAGGGCGTCTCCCCTGCCTGCCATTCCCTGGCCCTGACTCGGACCACACTGCATGTGAGAAGTCTGGATATTTATCTTTACCCCACATAGCGGCTCCAACTTTCATCAGCCCCCATGGTATTGTGCACAGCCGGCACTGGTCAGTCCGATGGTATCGGGAGTTTCATTTCACCAGCTGGACAGGAGATCTGTCCCCAGGATTAGTCCTGTCAAGGAGGACAGTGGCCACACTCTCTGCCATCCAGTCCAGTCCATTCCAACACTCAGCCACCCTACAAGGCAGGGTGGAACTGTTGCCGAGACTGTTCTGTTAGTCTTTTCCCCGCCTGGCGGCTGGTGGTTTTGAACTATTGGTCTTGTGGTTTGCAACCCAATGTGTTACCACTGCACCCACAGGGCTGCTAGACTGACCCCATCTATCAGGCTCATTGTCATCAAGTGGGTTCCGACTCAGTGCGACCCTGCAGGACAGGACCACTAGAGATTATCACCAGAGGTTACAACCAGGGTCACCAGAGACGGTAATCTCAGGGTTTCTGAGATTGTAACTCTTTACAGGAGTGGAAAGGATCCTTGTTCTCCTTTGGTGCAGCCGCTGGTTTGGAACACCTGATTCTGCAGTTATCTGTCACACATAACCACAACACCAGGGCTCCTTGCAGTGAGTAGCCCTAGTATTCCCCGGAAGGCCTAAACTCAACCGGGACAAAAATGTCAGCCTACTCCTGTGCAGGCTCCGCTGGAGGCCGGCCTACAAGCCCAGCAGATGGCGCAGTTGTTCTCCTCATCCTCCTACCTGGGCTTCGCAAACCAAGACAAGGGTGGGGGCAGCCTTCTGCTAGAACCCCAGCAAGGGAAGGTGTCTCCTGCAAAGGAAATGCCCGGGACCCTTCACTTACAGAACCCTCCCCTCAAGTCCAGGTGCCCCCACACCCTCACTGTGAGCTAAGGGTGTGTGTGTGAGGGGGGGAATCAGGGCCAGCCCACCTGGGAGCCCATTCAGGACTGCCCAATTTCAACACCACTGTTTCCTCATCGCTTCTGCCACATGCTCAGGGGGGACAAGAAGCTCCACCCAGTTCATGTCCCGTCAGCACACACCACTCTTGTAGGTATGGTTTTGTCTGTGGCCACCACAGTTCATGAGACTATACAGAGGAACTTTCTACAAATGGACTGTTGACCCCAGCCCCTGGCCTCAGGCTTGCAGTCAGAAAGGCTCATCCTGCAGGTATACAAGAATGAGTGGTGCAGGCATGAACCAATGAGTGATCTGACACACCTCCTCACCTCCACCCCTCCAGCCAGGCCCCTACCCTGGCACCTTGGCAGATCTCAGAACCTGGCAGTGGTCCTGCTAGAGGACAGGGAGACCCAGGAAAAAAAAGTTCGCAACCCTCAAGGTGGCTAAGGACTAGGCTCTGAGGAAAACAAGGGCAGCCACCAGTACAGAACCCCTAGAGCCTGCTGTGTCTGCAGTCCCTCTGCCCACCCTCCTCCACCCTATACCTTCCATGAAGGCCACCAGCTCCGGCTGCAGACAGCCCCACGGGAGTGATGGCAGTGGCTGAGCCATGTGCTTCCCAGCATGGTTTCCTCCCAGGCCTGATGATGCACACCCAGTGCCACCCCACCCCCATCCCCTGTGTCCAACAGCCAAATGTGGCACAGCCTCTCAGCACCCCATTGCCCACAGCCTCCTCCCCACAGTGGTTCAAGGCAGCGTTTTCTGGGACGAAGCCTCTGGCAGCCTGCTCAGCCTGCTCACAGGGAACCCCTGCACCTGGACAGCCTGGCTGCTCCTCTCCGTCCTTTCTACTCACTTGGCCATCACAAAGGGTGTCCAACTTCTGCTGTGCCATCTTGACCCCCCCCCCCACACACACACAGGGTTCCTAGACCCAGATGGACTTGTTCTTACAGAGTCCAATGCTCCCAGAGCTTTCCAGAAAGAAAAGACCTTGTTCTACCCCCAGATACAGAGTTCCAGGCTTCCAGATACACACTGGGAACCAAGGCTGCTTCCTTTTCCTTCATCTACCCCCCACCCCGTTTCTGCCTCTGGATGCATCCCCGTCACCCGTGTCACTCCCGCTCGGTACCGACAATGTCCTCAGGGCCACCCTCTTCTGCCCATTGCCGTCTCACCTTAACACAGCATCTGCCATCTCCTGCATTCCAATCCCACACCCCCTGCCCACACTCATCTTCCCCCGTTCCAGGGCCCCTTCAATCTCCTGACTGCCACAGGGTCTTTGCACTCCCAGTTCCTGACTAGGAACATGCCCCTGCCCCGCCCCGCCCGGCTGTCCAAGAGGACTCCTTCTCAAGCTACAGGGTTCAACTAGAAGGCTTGGTTGGTTGGTTTTTCTTTTCTCTTCCTCCTTATATTTCTTTTTCACTCTCAGTCACAGAAGTCTGATTCTTTAATGAACTTGTGATTATCTCTGCTTATTTAATGTATTCCCTAGCGGGATGTAGGGTGAGAAGCATCTTGTTTCAGATTGTCCTAAGGAGGGTGAGTCAGACAGCCTCCACTAAACAGCTTCAAATGAGTGAACCAGGGCACAGGAGAGCACAAGTGAAACACACTATATTCCGCTGGTTCCATGAGGCTTCCTCACCGCCCCCCCCCCCCCACTCACACACAAGGACCTCAGTGCTGCTTCTCAATTCTGACAAGACCGGAGCATGTACACAAGTATAAACAGATAAAAGATGGGGCCTCATGACACACGGGTTTCAGGAACAGGAGTGGGAATAGCGATTCCAGAAGGGGACGGAGAAGGGGGAAAAGGAAGGGAGAAAGGGGGAATGGATTGCAAGGATTGAGACATAACCATACACCCCCCTCCAGGGGGAAGAACAGAAAACATGGGGAAAGGGAAATAGCGGTTGGTGTAAGATACGCAAATAATAATAATTTATAATCTATCAGTGAAGGACCTGTCTCCAAGATTCCCAAAGTCCCACTTCTTCTCTGGCTCCCTCAAATCCATTCTCATAGCCAAGTGGTCTTTTTTTTTTCATATTTAAAAAAAGTTAAGCTGTTTTATTGGTATATAACTTACACACCTTACAATTCAACAGCTTAAACACATTAAAAAGAGTTGTACAATCTTTGCTACAATCAGTGCTCTCACATGTTCCTTATGCTCATCACAATCATTAGCTCTCGGTTTTCGTCAACCCCAAGAACTGCTCATCCACTACTGTTGCAGGATCCTGTTACCGGCAAGGTACATATTTAGATGCAGATGACAGGCACAGATTTACCTGTCCTGGATTTCAAATGAAGACAACCACACATAAGCAGCAGCAACGCCCAACATCCATCACAAAAGCAGAACCATGTCAGTTGAAAAGTAATGACTTAAAAACGTGAACAAGTTTAAAATGGGTCAAAAGGGAGGGCACACGCTAAGGTGGGCTTGTAGAATTGTATGTCCACCATGGGAATCATCGGCATGGTGCCGCCCCCTTCTTAAACAAATGCAAATACAAATCATTTCTGACCCTACAATGTCTCTACCAGGCATATCCCCCAAAGCGATCCAGGACAAAGCGTGAACAGATGTTCGCGCGCATATGTTTATTGCAACAAGTTCTACAGCAGCAAAAAGATGGGACCAATGAGAACACCCGCTCCAGTGGAGGAAGGGGCAGGCAGACTCCTAGCAAACTGGCCCCATGCCCACAAGGATGTTAAACGGTGGTCGCAACCTCGAGACATGGTCGCAACCAGGTAACGTTATGCTCAGCAGAACCCACCCAGCTCACACAGATACATATTTTATGACATCGTTATTATAAAGGAAATGACAGAAAAGGAAAAAATGGTTTTGACACCCATACTTAAAAGACTACACGGACTAGGCCAGAGAGAAGGGGAGAAGTGGGTGGTGGGGAGGAAACAGGCAGGAAACTATGGAGGAAGAGAGGGGGGAGGGTGGTAAAAGAAAATGAATCGTCCCCCCATAACACACACACACACACACACAAAACACACGACTTAATAGGATGCGGTGACTGCTGCGAGTGACAAGGTGGGCGGGTCCACTCCACAGCCTTTGCCGTTCTGTTCGGTTTCTCCGTGGGAAATGCCTCGCAGGAGAAAGAATTCACGCCGAAGCCTGGTTTGAGGTCCAAGCGGAAACGGAAGACGTTTCAGGCTTAAAGTCACTGAACCCGGGCACCCCCACACGCAGTGGCCTGAGCTCCGAGAGACCCGTGCAGCAGCCCGGGAGGGGGAGAAAAAACCAGACAAGGCCGGTCTCACTCTCTAGGTCCTGGCTTATAGGGCCTTTGGCTGAGAGGCGTGGTCAAAGGTATTAGTTGACCCCATTGGCTGAATTAAGCCCACCTGGGCTTCGATTGGGCCACCCAGGTGAGCTGTCTACCCGGCCGGGGCTTGCACTGAGTCCCTAGTTCTCCAGGGCAACGTCCTGTAGGGGTCGTCCAGGTGTGCATGTCCCTCTCCTGCTCCCTAACCGTTCTCTGTATTGTATCTCACAAACAAAACAAGAAATGATTAAGAAAAGCCTGAAAAATAAACCCCAAAGATAAAGTTAATGTTTTACAAAGGGTAAGAGGAAGGTCCCGGCTTTGAACACCTTCCCTCTGGATTGCTCACGCAGCAGATGTAGACACTGATCTGAGCGGTTATAAAAGGAGGGAAGGTCACACTGACGCCGACGTGGATTCTTTGTGAGCAAGTTCGTTTCAGACTGACAAACTAACTCACCAACCACTAACAGTCAAAGCATCTCTCTAGGTTTGCACTGAGTGCCAACCCTTTGACCCAGCCAGCACCTCTCTAGGGACCACGACATTTCGGCAGGTTTTACACGGACGATTCAGTGACGCCGAGTTGCGGAGTTCAGGCTCGGGGATCCGGTTAAACCATCGGGGGCCATTGTTCCTGCGCTTACAACCTGCCCATTCCTGCTCATGCCACAGCCTCCAGGGCCCCTCGCTCGCCCTCCATAGCTCACGTCGCTCCAGCTACACCGGCACCTTGCTGATTCCCGAACGCACACCCCTCCCCCTACACAGGCCCTGTGCACCGGCTCTGCCCCCTCCCAGGGAACCCTGGTTAGCTCAGATGCTGGCCAGGACGGTGGTGGCCCGGTCCTACCAGCATCTCCACAGGGAGAAAGGCGGCATTCTACTCCCACGGAGCATCCGGCCCATCTGCTCTGCCCTACAGGGTCTGGCATAGAGTCCACAGCCACGGGTCTGGGCTTGTTGTTTCCCCCCTCCCTGGAATCCTGGTCCACAGACCCTGGTTCCCAGTCAAGCAACAGCTCCTCCCCCGGGTGCTCCTGATCAAAAGTGAAAAAAAAACCTACTGCCAATTTCAAATCACCAGGATCCTGTAGGTCCAGGGGGTCCTCAAATTTTTTAAATAGCGGGTCAGTTCACTGTCCCTCAGACCATTGGAGGGCTGGACTATAGTTTTTAAAAAAAACAAAACAAAACAAAACAAAAAGCTATGAACGAATTCATTAAGGCTCCGGGATGAGTGGGCTGCTAAACAGGACAGGAGGCAAAAACACCCAGCGGGCCTGATAAATGTCCTAAGGGGGCCACATGTGGCCCGCGGGCCATAGTTTGAGGACCCCTGCTCTAGGTCATTGCAGCACTGTCCGTGCGGGATTCCGAGACGGTTACTCTTTACAGGAATTGGAAGCCTCCTCATCTGTCTCCAAAGGAGCAACAGGTGGTTTCCAACAGCTGACCTTGCATTTAGCAGCCGACCACATAACCCAGTTCACCGCCCTGGCCCCCCAAGTCCTCCTTTTCGCCTGGGACGGAGCCTCTTTGCTGTGGATCACCCTGGCTGATACGCTGTCCGCCTGCTCCCCCAGAAAGTGAGTGACAGAAGGAGCCCAGAGCCTTGTTGACCAGCCTCACGGTGGCATTCCCAGCACCCCCAGACCCCCTTCTCCTTAGCATGTCTCCACAGACGCTCCATCTTTGTCATCTTTCTGATTCCTCTCAGCACTTTCATCTGGCAAGAAGTGCAGAAGCACCTCCCTGTTGGTTTCCTGAGCTGAGAGTCACACAGGAGAGCACAGATCCAACTTCAGAGGAGTGACACTTCCAGCCGATGGCTCCCTCCTGTGAGGTGGAAGCCTGGGATCTCCTCTACCCACTTGCTGTCCATGGGCCTCTCCAAGATAGGGCCTCCAAGATAGGGCCCCTCTGCCCCACCCTCTCATGAGCTCCAGGTTCTTCAAAAGGAAGACTTGCCAGTACCTCCTGAGGGCCTGGGTGCTGAAAAGAGCCAGGGCAGGGAAGGCCCAGGTCTCAGTCAGCCAGAAGGGTTGGCAGGTGGCTCCCAGAGCTGCCCATCCAGATCTGGTGGCTCACAAGGTCAAGGACACACTCTGCACAGCTTTCACCATGTGAGCAGCCAGGGAAATGGAGAGCACATCCTGGACAGTGACATCGTTTCATTTATTCTATTTTTGCTGTTAAGAACATGCACATCTGAACACAGTCCATATCAACTGTCCGTCTCTACATGTCCCGTGGGGTGACACTCATGACATCTTGGGGGTGGGCAATTCTTCTCTCCCTCCTTTCCACGTTAGCAAGCTCACAGCCCCCAGGTTCCCAACTAGTCTTTCGGGTTGTCTTGTCTTGTCTAGTTGTTCCCAGGCAGAGAGCTTGAAGTTAACATTTTGGCTCCAGCATTACCTTGGACTTGCTGAGCAAGCAGACCTTGATGACGGATGAGGAACCAGGGTGACTCTGTGCTAGAATGCTCCCATCTTAGAGGGGTCTCCCAGGTGGGACTCCTGGTCAACCCACCTTGTGTGCAGCCCCCACCTGACTGCCAGTGAAGTCTTGTACGTTTCTGTGATGCTAGGGAGAAAGGCCTGGCACTCTGTTTCCAAAAAATTAGCCCCCAAAACCTCATGGACGACAGAGAGCTGGTCAACAACCGATTCTGAGGGTGGCACAAGTCAGACAGCACTTCATTTTATTGCGCTGGGGTCCCCACAAATCAGAGAGCTGCTTGACGATGAGTAAAAAGAGCTAGATGCTATGTAAGAAAATAACAATTTGGGGGGCACCTTGAGTGCTTGGTGCTGTAGCCATTTGGCACCATAGAGTCAGCTCTGACCGACAGTGACCCTATGCACAACAGGACTAACCATTGCACAGTCCTGCACCATCGTCATAACTGTGCCTATGCCTGAGCCCATTGAGGCAGCCACTGTGTCAATCTATTGTCGAGGGACTTCCTCCAATTCACCACCCCTCCACTTTACCAAACATGATGTCCTTCTCCAGGACTGGTCTCTCCTGAAAATAGGTCCAAAGTAGGTAAGATGAAGTCTTGCCATAATTGCTTCTAAGTCTAAGGAGCATTCTGGCTTTCCTTCTTCTAATTCAGATTGGTTTGTCATTTAGCACTCCACGGTACTTCCCATATTTTCTAGCTCCACAATTCAAGGCCATCTATGCTGCTTCAGTCTTACTTATTCAATGCCCAACTTTGACATGGAATGGATGCAGTGGAGAATCCCAGGCTTGGGTCAGGTGTACCTTGGTGCTCAAAGTAACGTCCTCCCTCTTCAATAGTCTAAGACAATTGTTCTCAACCTGTGGGTCAAGATTCCTTTGGGGGTTGAACGACTCTTTCACAGGGGTAGCCTGATTCACAACAGTAGCAAAATGACAGTGATGAAGTAGCAACAAAAGTACTTTTATGATGGGGGGTGGTGTCACCACAACACGAGGAACTGTATTAAAGGGCCGGGGCATTAGGAAGGTTGAGAACCACAGCTCTAAGAGTCTTGTGCAGCAGATGTACACAAGGCAATATGTCTTCTGAACTCTCAACTGCTGCTTTCATGAGCACGATTGCAGATCCAAGCAAGACAAAATCCTTGACTTCTTCAACCTTTTCTCCATGTTATCATGATGCTACCTATTGGTCCAGTTGGGAGGATTTTGAGCTTCCTTACATTGAGCTGTGACCTGTACTGAAGTCTACAATCCTTGATCTCCATCAGCAAGGACTCCACATCCTCTGCACTTTCAGCAAGCGAGGCTGTGTCCTCTGCACACCGAAAGTTGTTAACAGGCCTTCCTCGAATCCTGAGGCTGCATTCCCCTTCAGATGATCCAGATTCCCTGGATTTCAGTGCTTAGAATGTTGCATCCCATCAACAACCTGTGGAGGAGGAGCGATTATTATGCACCGATGAGAAGCCTGAGGACCATGGTCACACAGCCGTGGAGGGTAACAGGAGTCTGCTCCCAGGCAGTCAAGTTCCAGAGTGTGTGCACCCCTCACCCTCCAAAGTGGCTCTCAAGATAACCAACATGGACAGAGCCTGTTTACATGCGTTGGCGCTTGTAAGATCTTCATCCCAACCAATCCCTTCTCCCCTGACTCTGAGCAGCCCTCGGTCTCTATGAAGTGCTTTGACCTCAGGGGCACAACGTTACCTGGACAGAAGACTCACCTTCTGGAAACCAAGTCCCCAGATCAGGGCAGTGCACGTGGACTTCCAAATGCGTGTATGGAGTTGAATCCAACTGTGAATCCTTGGGGAACTTGTGTATGGAATTGAATCCAACTGTGTATGGGGTTGAATCCAACTGTGACTCCTTGGGGAACTTGTGTGAGGTAAGGGCAAGATGGCGGAAGAGTCAGAGCTCCCAGACCGCGCTTTCTGAGAATGGTGCTGGTAATAACAATAGGAATTGGGGATCTATCCTTGGATGGTGCCAATAGTTAGCGTGCTTGCCTTCTAACCTAAAGGTTGGAGGTTCAAGCCTATACACAGGTGCGTTGAAAGAAAGGTCAGGCAATTGAATTCTGAAAACCCAACCATTGGAAGCTATGTGCAGCACAGTTCTCCTCTGACACCCCTCCCCCCACACACATGCAGGGTCAGCATGCGTAGAGGCTACTGGAGACCCCTAAGCTGCCCCCACCCCCACCCTGCAGTTAGCCCTCTTCTAACTTAGTGCCATCACCTACCCAAAGCCCTTCTGTCTTCAGCCTTTGTCAGAAACCTTAGAGGGAACCCATCCACCCAGAATGCTTTGCAAAGTGCCTTCTTTTATCCTGCACCCCCAGCTCTCCTGAAACCAGACAGGTCCAGACTGGGGCCTGAACCCCTGGATCCCACAGACCAAGGAGGCCGACTGACCTGTAGCTGCAGCAACTGCTGGTGTCCTGGGAATGTCGTTTGTTCCCTGCCCAAAGCCAAGCATCTCCCAAGAGCCAGCAGCTGACAGATTGAGGCTTGGCTCTCCAGGCCACCCTCCGCCCCAGCTGTTCCTGTCTCTGCACCATCCCCTCCTCGGTGCCCCCCTGATATCCAGATGGCTGTAATGAAGTCAGCTCCAGGCAGACCGTACCGCCCCCCTCCCCGGCCAGCTGTGTGTTTGATTAACAAGAGAGCCGGCAGATGCGGCTTATCTGCAGGGCTCACAAAGACTGCGAGCACGCCGCCCCACAATGCCAGCCTGCCTTCTCCAAGCCCAAGCTCGGTGGCCGCGGTTCGCTTTGATTCCAATGTTTGGACTGGACGCCAGGGAGGGCTCGCAGGATGGAGCGCCGCCTGCCTGCCTGCAGGCGTCCTGAGCGACAGCCACCGTGGTCATGAGCTGTCCAGCAGCCACTGTTGACTCATAATCAGAACCACCCAGCAGAAGGAAGCCCTGCCCGGAGCCCACTACCGGGTGAAACCTGATCCGGCGTGATCCACGGGGTTTCACTGGCTGGTTCCTGAAGCAGATCCTCCTGGGGCCTTTCTGATTCATGACGGATGCCCCCTGGCCGCCCAGTTCTGACTCAGCAACCATCTCAGTGGGAGGACGGGTCCAGGGTCCATAGTCCCTGAGGCTGTGAAGTCTTTACTGAGGGAGACTGCCTCGTCTTCCTTCTAGGGAGTAGCTAACCATCATTCAGCTTACAGCTCCTGGCTTTGTCCCCCATACCCTCCGGGGGCTCTGCCACTGTGCAGCATCCACAATACCCCCAGCAAATGGGCAGTCACTGCACCGGAAGTGCATTGGCCAGGGGCCCAACCCGACTCACGGTGACCCAGGAGATCCACGTAGAATTGCCTCTGTGGGTGTCTGAGACTGTAACTTTTTCTAGGAGTAGAAAGTCTGGTCTTTCTCTGAAGGAGCAGCTGGTGGTCTTGAACCGCTGAGCTCCAGATAAGCAGTCCCACTTATAATCGTGACACAACCAGGGCTCCTCAGTCTCCAAAACGGAAGGGGTGGAGGGCCATCTACCACTCAGCCACCGAGCTAAGTGGGGAGGCTAGGGGGGGAGGAGTTATGGGGTATAGGGTGGGTAAGTGGGGGAGGAGTTATGGGGACTGGCATGGGGTGGGTGGGCTGGGGAGAAAGTTGTCAATTCTGTGTCACACCCAAGCACATCAAAGTGGAGCGTGGTGAGGTCACTTGCCACATAACTGCTAAGTGATGATGGCGGGACTCAGACCTGGTCTGCGGATGCCCTTGCAGCAGGGCCAACATGCAGGCCCACATGATCCTCAGCTGGGCCGGCTCCCAGGGGCTCTGCAGACAGATACAGCCACCACCCCACCCCCACCCTGCCCCCGGCTGGTTAACCAGCTACTGTTGAGTTAGTTCAGACCTGTGTTAGTCTGGGTGCATAAGAGAAACACTCCACAGAAACTCATATGTATAAGAAAGCATTTTATATAAAGGGTCAGTGCACATCAAGAAAACATCCCAACCCAGTGCTGTCCAAGCCCACAAGTCCTACATTAGTCCATATGCCTGACACCAGCCCACAAAGTCCTCCTCCATCTCACAAGACACATGCAGTGAGGCCGACCGCAGGAGGAGAGCTGGATCAGTGAGCGTGTTAGCATCTCAGCGCTGGCAGGGGTCACCACGCGGCTGATCCAGCACCCAGGGTTGCATCGGGGTAGATCCATGCGGCTTCTCCTCAGGGATGGCTCACAGAAAGTGAGCCTTGCCAGCTGAAGCAGGGAACTGGCTAAGGCAGCTGCACCATGGTCTGGCCATCAGAGACCTAGAAATGTGAGGCTCACCAAGTCATTTATCTCTCTGCCCTTCAATTAATCCCACATGTGTTTACCAGCCAGCTTGGCAGAATTAACCTTAACTATCTCAGGACCCATCGAATCTGCACGAGTGGAGGTGTGCTCTGTGGGACTCTCCGGACCTGGGTTTGGGGAGGGAGATCACCAGACATTTCTTCAGAGGCACTGCTCTGTGGAACTGAGCCATCCCTGATTCAGTTAGCCACCAGCACATTCATGATGTGTGCCATGTCTCAAAGTCAGCGAGCATGGTCCAAGCTGTTTATTGTTTGTTTGTCACAGCAGGTCTGGTCTTTATTTAAAATCTTGATGCTTTGGTCCTTCAACATTGGAGCATTAATTTTGATGTTGAGAAGAAATTTTCATTCAAATATGATTTATGATGTCCCAAAGCAAAACCACTTCCATAGTGACCCTATAGGACAGGGTCGAACTGCCCCTGTGGGTTTTCAAGACTGTAATTCTTTGGGGGACTCAAAAACCTCCTCTTTCTCCTGGGGAGAGAATGCTGATGGGTTCAGACTGCTGATCTTGTGGTTGGCAGCCTGTGCTAGGCCAGGTAGACTGTTGAAACAAATTTATAGACACTCATAGATGTATAAGACAGAACTTTATGTACAGGAGGAATTGAACATTGAGAAAGCATCCCAGCCCGGTCCAGATCAAGACCTTAAGTTTGATATTAGCCCATTTGTCTGATACCAATATCTCAACTCCTCTTTAGACTCACACAACACATACAATGATGCCAAATGCAGGAAGACCACGCAGGCCAGTGGGTGGAAAGTCTTGTGGATCCAGAGGCAGCGGAAGCCTCTGAGCACTGGCATGGGTCTCCACATGACTCCTTCAGCTTGCAGGCTCTGTCTTGCTCCATGTGTCTTCTCAACATGAATGTCTCCCAGGGAGTGAGTGTGTGCCCCACCTCCATCAGGATATTTATCTCCTTACTCCCTCCAAATGAGGTCATCAAGCTGTGACCTGATTGACAGGCAAACTCCACCCCTTCACTCGTAACAGTCACAAATTGAGGACAGATTCTGTAATGGTCACACAGCTCAGCATGCAACCCACTGTGCCCCCAGGACTCCTCCTATGAAGAAGGACTCTCTTTACAGGTTAAGCCCAAGGCAAAAGTCTCATTCCCTTACCGTGGTCCCCACCCTGTGGAGCCCTGCTAGGCAGACAGACGTTGGAGCAGTTTGAATCGATAGACCCCCACAGGTTTACAGGTGGGGACACCGGGGTTCAGGTGGGTCACTTAGTCAGGGTTACCCTGAGGTGCCTGAGGCTCATCTGGATACACACTCTGTTCTTCCCCAGAGCATCCCTTTTGCGTCACTCAGAGGAGGCCTGGGGTTCATACCAGGCACTTTGCCCTCAGAGCTGCCCTCCAGAGGTGGCCTGAAGCTGGGAGAGGCTCTGAGTACAAAGGTGACCTCCTTGGCCTGTGTATGGCGCAGAGATGAGCAAAGCCAGCCAAAACTGCAGTTGTGGAGTGGTCTCCGACACATGCATGCACACCTGCCCTCCAGTGGCAGAATAGAACTGCTCTCTGTGATCATCCTGCTGTGATCTTTCCAGACACCAAGCCTCACTTTTCTCATGGCACCCTCTGTGGGCTCAAACCGCCAACCCTTTGTTTAGCAGAGGGTGCACCGTGTCACCCAGGAATGGAAAGATGGGAAAAGCCACACCCTAACCATCCCTCGAGTCTTAGATTCTGACTCATGGAGACCCTACAGGGGTCCCCCTACCCTCAGTCTTGCTTTCCAATCCAAGAGAATCGTGTGTATTCGACACCCTGAATCCTGACAGAGAATCAAGATCATCACAGAGTGCCTTTGACATCTTTCAAGGTCGCAGGCACCTCTCCAAAGAGTACAGAGGGGTGTAGGTGCTGTTCTCCCCCCACCTCCATCCCCTTCCCAGCCAGGAACTCTATTGGGCTTGCTGGAGCATGGTCAGCTCGACCCTGCCATGAAGACAGGCTCCCAGTTTTGCAAACACTGAGGAGTGTGTGGGGGCACCCAGGACACCCACCTACCCACTGGACATCTCTAATCCAGTAGAAGGCTGGTGAGACTGTAAGAAGACAGGGTCTTGGGATTGG
>PVJH01039113.1:0-16626 GCA_004026705.1 Nesogale talazaci
CGTGATCTTCCTGCATTTGTCATCATTGCTTGTACTGTGTGAGTCTCAAGAGGGATTTCTGGGCTAGTTTTAGACCTGTAGGCTAATATCAGACTTAGGGACTGGAGCTGGTCTGGGCTGGGATGTTTTCTCAACATACAATTGCTCTTTGGCCTCAAGCTCTCTCTTCGACATACATGAGTGTCCCTGGATTTGTTCTCTAGTCAATCTGACTCACACACTGTTCAATGTGTCAAATCCGTTCTTGAGATGGTCTCTAAGCTTAGGTGGGATGGACTCAAGGTTGCCTTTTGGGTCTTGTGAACTTGTTTGAAATATCTTTAGCTTTATCCTAAACATACATACTGGTAGTTGGTGTCCTTTTCCAAGGGCAGGTTCCCCTTGGTCTGGTGGTAGCCGTGAGTTTGGCCAGCCCCGGTCTGGTTTTAGCTGCTTAGATCAAGCTACGTCATCTTCTCTTGCCACCAATGCAGTCAATTTGATTTCTGTGCTTCCCGAATCCATGTGAAATTTTGTGTCATTAAAAAAAAAAAAAGGATTTGCGATGAACAGATCCACGGTCCTTTGAATATTCTTCGGCAGCACTGTAATTAAATGCATCCATCGTTCTGAGGTCTTCCTTGTTCAACGTTCACCCAGATCTGCGGTCGTGAACTCATGAGACCCTGGCTTGAGTCGGATGCCCTGCAGTTCTCAAAGCGTTTCATTGCTACAGATTTGCCCAGTGAACTGAAGAGCTTGCTTTCTTGACTGGTGATTCCTGGGACATTGATTGCAAATCCAAATGAAGTGAAACCTTTGAAAACTTCAGCTGATGCCCCCATTTAGGAGAGAATGCTGGTGGGTCCCGTTGTGAGGGGCTTGGCTTTCTTGACATTGAGATGTGGTCTCTACGGATGGCTGGGCTTCGAGCCCTCCTGGAATTCCGCCAGCCACGTTGTCATTTGCACCCCACAGCTGGTGAATGAGGCTTCCTTCCATCCTGATGCTGTGCTCTTCTTCAAATAGGCCATTTCTCAGGTCATGTGCTCAGCGTGCGGGTTGAATAAGTGAGGAGAAGATCCCACCCCGGCACCCGTCCTTCCTGGTGCAAAACTCTCAGCACTACTTTGGTCTGGTTAGACAACTGCCTCTCGGTCTACGCAGAGGCTGTGCGTGAGTGCAACGGAATTCACGTCCTTTGTGATATGATCTATTGATATTATGATCCACACCTCTGATGCCTGCGCATAGTCAGTAAAACACACGCAAACATCTTTCTGTATGCTATGCTTTTAGCCAAGATCTGTCGGACGCTAGCAGTGACCTTCCTTCCTTCACATCTTTTTCTGAATCTGGCTTGAATTTCTGGCAGATCCCTCTTCATGAACAGCTGCAACTGGATTTTTTTTTTAATTATCTTCAGAAACATTTTACTTACATGTGATATTAAGGATGTTGTTTTATACTTTCTACATTCTCCTGGGTCGCCTTTCACAGGAACTTGCAAGCCACGGCAGCATGACAGATTGTCAGGCACGTGGGGCCCGGGGATGTACGAGGCTCCATTTGGGGTCACTAGCTGCAAACTCAGCGGTTCGAAACCACCAGCCATCTCCAAGGGAGAAAAATGGGGCTTTCTACTCCCATTAAGATTTACAATCGGGCGCTGAGCCCCGGTGGCGTAGTGGTTGTGCGCGGGACTGCGGCCCACTGGGACGGAGGTTCAATTCCAGCAGTGGGGCTGGGCCTCCTACTCCCACCACCAGAGAGCAGTGATGCCCCCCCAAAAAAATAAAAAATAAAAGATTTACAATCAGGCTGAGCCCTGGTGGCATAGTGGTTGAGTGCGGGACTACGGCCCACTGGCTTGGCGGTTCAAATCCAGCAGGCTCTCCAGGAGCAAGGCTGGGCCTCCCACTCCCACCAGAGGGCAGTGATCCCCCCCCCAAAAAAAAAAACCCAAAAGAGTTGCAATCTCGGAATCCCACAGGGGCCGTTCTAGCCTCTCCTCTAGAGTCACTATGAGTCGGTATCAACTCGATGCCAGTGGTTGAGTGAGTTTGACCCATCAATAGCAGAGGTCACCCCTCCTCCATGACATCCAGGTGTTGTGGTCCATGAGGATGATCTTACAGGTGACATTTCCCCAGCCTCTCTTGCACATTGGTTTCCAGGGAAGTTTGGTCAAGGGAAGGCACTCAAACAATACTGAAGGCCAGGACAGGCAGACGCCAACCTGCTTTGGGGTAGCATGCCTGGGAGTGACTACAACTACTTGGTTCCAGCTTCCACAGCACCCTTTCCTCAGGGGCACCATCTCCCCCCAGGAATCCCAGCATCTGCATCCCTGTACTACCTTCTCAATCTTTAGTCCCGTAAGGCCTGGAAGTCACACTGATTTCCAGCAATTGCCAATTTCTGGATGCCTTCAAATTTTCCATTTACTTTTGCCTCTTCTAAGACCCTTTTAACTAGTCCCTTGTATTGGAGTATCGGACATAGCTCTGTTTTCCTGGTTAGATCCTGACTGATACATTGGACAGCACGTCAGAGAGGCCAGGAAGAGGAAAAGAATACCATGAAAAAAGGGGTGAGCACCTTCTAACATGGGGGAGGTAGGCAGAAAGCCTAGGTGCTGGCGTAAAGGGACAAGTTCAGCACCCCGCAGGGAAGTTCACTGGGCACTCTGCTGATAGATTATGGAATGGTTCTGACAGACACTTCCACATGTCAGAGGCTGCCTGCTTTGGGGGGCTGGTGGTATTCCCAGGTCTTTGCTAGCCATCCCAGAGAAGCAATGCCTGGGCCCCTCTATGAGGCTAAGCAGAAGAAAGACACAGCTTTCTTCTTCCACAAGCTTCTTCTTCCATAGTCTCAGGAGCAGCGTACTCTGTACTTTTTTTTAAGGACATCACTGCCCTGGGGTGGTGGGAGTAGGAGACCCAGCCTTTGCCCCTGTGGAGCTGGAATCGAACCTCCATCCCAGTGGGCCGCAGTCCCGCGCACAACCACTACGCCACCGGGGCTCAGCCCCATACTCTGTTCTTATGGGATGGCTTATCAGTCGGAATCAACTTGATGGCCCTGGTGAGGGTATGTGTGTGTATTTGGATAAAAGACAATGCCAGCCACAACAGACGTGACCTTTTTTAAGGCGCTGCATCCTTTCAGGGAAGCCAGAGAAGGTGGGAATAGATGGGGTATTGTTGTTTTGCTTGCTGTTTGCGTAGGTGCCAGGGGACAGGCTATGGAGCAAGCAAGGGGTGGCACATGCCAGAGCTGTGTGACAGACGAGCAGGCCTCCGATGTTCGGAGTGTGCCTCCGAGATCCTGGCTGGAGACCAGTCCTTGCGCCACTCCTACCCCCCTGGCACACTTTTGCATACCAGTTCCCCCCGCCTCTCCCCTCCCAACTGCCGGCACTGCCCTCTCTTTGTCAGAGACAGGGGTCCGACTCCTGGAACCCATGCTCACTCATTCCTGGAGGGCACAAGTGCCAGGAACAGACCAGGGTGGATTTGACCAGTGACTGGAGTGGGCTGGGGTCCTGATCAGGACAACCCCGTGAGGTAGCCCGTGGCATCCGGCAGCCTCCGGTGGGATGGCACTGAAGCGACCCTCCCTAGGGCTCTCAGTTCATGCCCCACGTTGCTTGTCTCCCTTTCCGGGAGACGTTGCTCGTTTTTCCAGGGAACCCTACCTCACCCCGATCCTGAAAATGCATGCTGTGGAAAATATACACAGCAAAACATACACCAATTCAACACACTCTTTGCAAATAGCAGAGTAAGGGAGGGTCGGGTGGGATGGGAGTGTATTGCTACCAGACTGCTGTTCATGATGCATGGGTTTATTCCAAAGTGACCTGTGAACGGCTGCAGACAAATTCTCTCTAGCATGCGTTTGTCTCGTCTTGATAGGGCTCTTTCAGAAAGAAAGGACCCATCCAAGCAGTGGCTACCCAGGGGCTGGCTCTGCCGGGCTGGTGGAATTCAAGGCAGAAAGGCGACCCCGAAGGTTATGGCGACTGGGTCTTTTTGTTTTGTTCTTATTTCAAAGGGGGTAAACTTGACATATATTCTTGAAGGGCACAGGGAAATTACACAGGCTTGTGATGAAGAAGTTCGTTTGATGAAGACTTTTTTTTGGGGGGGAGGTCATCACTGCCCTCTGGTGGTCGTGGGAGCTACCCAGCCTTGCTCCTGGAGAGCCGCTGCTGTAGTTGAACCGCCAAGCCTGTGGGCCACAGTCCTGCACTCAACCCCTTAAGTCACCGGGGCTCAGCCCAGATGAAGACGAGACGTTTTAAGAAGAAGGAAAGCTGCATCCGTGTGGAAAAGACCAGGGACGTCTCCCAGTGATTACTTCCTCTCGCGACAAGGGCCTGCCCCTCGGCAGGGGTGGCAAGGGCTGTCCTCTGAGGATTTTGTTGGGAAACTTCATCCCATAAACCCTACCATTCGGACTTGGTTTTGGTCCGCAAGCTCAAAGACTGTTTAGAAGGGACATGATCTGAGTTCCTGGAGGATGCTCCAACCCCCGGTTTCCCCTGTGTAAGCTCCCGTGCAGAGCTCTTAGGGCAAAAGTCTCCCGAGTGGGGAGCCCCCTCCGGCTGCACCTGTATGGGTTTCAGTGCGGTTGGGGGACAACAATGTCACCACTAGGCATTTTTGTTTAAGAAATGGGACAGGGATTACATTCTTCAAGAGCTGCTAAGAATGCTTAATAGATGTTTATTGATTTTGTAGCCATACTTTTTTGTTTTGTTTTGTTTTTCAAACCATTTTATTGGGAGCTCTTACAGCTCTTCTAACAATCTATGCATCTGTTGTGTCAAGTACATTGGTGCATAGGTTGCCATCATCCTTTTCAAAGCATGTCTTTTCTACTTGAGCTCTTGGTATCAGCTCATTTTTTCCTCCCTCCTCCCCCTCCCCCCACTCAAGACCCTTTGATAGATTAGAAATCATTATTATTTTCCTATGTCGCACCATCCACTGTCTCCCTCCACCCCAGTTTCTGTTGTTCATCACCCTGAGTGGGTGGGTTGTATGTTGGTCATTGTGGTCGGTTCTATCTTTCTTCCCCCATCTTCCCCTGCCCTCATGGCATTGCTACTCCCGTTACTGTTCCTGGGGTGGGGGGCCTTATCTGCCCTGGATTCCGTGCATCGAGAGCTCTTATCTGTACCAGTGCACATGCTCTGGTCTAGCCGGCTTGGAAGGGAGAGCGGGGGCCATGATAGTGATGGGAAGGAAGCATTAAATAACCAGAAGAGCTTTTCCCGTGTTATTTGGAGCAATGTCCATATGGCGTTGTCCTGGTTCCCATTGTAACTTAAAAGGGAAGCTTTAACAATGTCCGGAGTCCTTGACGGCCTGCAGATGAAGGTGGAGGATGGTCTCAAGTTCCTGGCTGCAGGAACTCGTGTAGGCGGCACGGAGCGGGAACAGCACATCTGCAAAAGGAAGAACAATGGCATCTACGTCATAAACCTGAGAGGGACCTGGGAGGAGCTTCTGCGGGCAGCAGGCGCCCCCGTTGCCATTGAAAACCCTGCGGCCGTGACCGTCCCGTCTTCCAGGAACACCGGCCAGGTGCTGTGCTGAAGTTTGCTGTGGCCACGACAGCTCCTCTCAGGGTTGGTCGCTCCCCGCCAGGGACCTTCATCCACCAGATCAGGCAGCCTTCCGGGAGCCCCGGCTTCTAGAGGTCCCTGACCCCCCGCCGCTCCCAGAGGCTTCTGACGTCAACGGTGTCACACAGATGCTGCTCTGCGCTCCGTGGACTTCGCCGTCCCATGCAACAAGTGCTCGCTCGGCGGGCCTGATGCGCCGGATGCTGGCCCGGGAGTTCTGCGCATGCAGGGCACCGTCTCCCCGGAACACGTGGGGGAGACCATGCCTGGGCTCTACTGCTCCGGAGACCCCGAGGAGATTGAAAAGGAAGAGCAGGACACTGCGGAAAAGGCTGTGACCAAGGAAGAGTTTCGGGGTGAAGGGACCGCTTCCGCTCCGGAGTCTGCTGAGGCTTGGCCCGCGGTGGCCGGCGGGTCTGCGGGCGGGCGGGTGCCCTCCGTGCCAGTCCAGCAGCGCCTCGCTGAAGACTGGCCTGCAGCGCCCAGTGCTCAGGCCCCTGAGTGGGTCGGAACCACCTCTGTGTGGTCTGAAGCTGCCCTTCCATGGAAATAAGGTTGATGGAAAAATAACGACAAATTTCTATTTTAAAAAAAGAACCAGAGGACTGTTGTGTGTTTCGTCAGAGCTATAGAAAACCCTGACCGGCTGGTCCCTTCCTTGTGGCCCTTCTGTGAAGGAATGTCTGATTGTCTACAGATGGTCTTTGGGCCTCCACCCCAGGCCCCGTTCACAGTGATATGATTATTTGTGTAGCAGTACTTTTAGACTGACCCTCGGGTGACTCAGGCCATGGATGCCATCGTTCTCCTCTACCTGCCCGCTACAGCGACTCTCTGCCTTTTTCAGTTGCTGCTGTCAGCAGAATTCCTGGAGCCATCATCTGCACCCCAGCCCCCATTCCAGGGACTGTTTTGAGGAACCAGCCCAAGTGAGACTCCCGCGGTGAAAGCCGTGGCCACGGCTCCTCTGTGACCCTCAGTCCCTAAGGAGATGCTGTGTCAGCTTCCTGGGTGAGGACCGGGAGCAGGGGTGGCATGCTCATGAGCGCGTGCAGGCTCCAGGTGGCCAGGGGTGACACAGGTGAGCCTGACAGGACTAACTGTCCACAGGTGTTGGAAATAGTCAGGTTTTCCTGGACTGCCCATTGTACCCTTTCCAGAATGTAGCATCCACTGAAAGGAGAGACAGGAGGGCAATCACAATGCACCCTCTACCAGCGCTGGGACCAGCAGCCCTAGGACCAGCTTAGGGGCAGGTCAGGTTGTCAATAGGCACGGCCCCCGGATGGTAGAAGTCTAATCAGAAGATCTTTTCATCAGCCGACGTCTTCCCAACCCGGGCAGTTTTGTTGGACAGTTGGGTCTTCCGGCCCCTCACAGGCCAGGCGCCATCTGCGACAGAACCAGAACAGCCCAGAGCTTCGGGCTGGTACCCACTTCCTTTTCTGCTGTGGGGATGGGGACGGCTTGTGGCAGTGACAGATGCTGGCCGTGGGAAAGAGCTTGGCACACACCTCTTTGCTAAGGCCAGATGCATTGCTGGCTCGGCTGGACGGAGGGCTCTGGTCGTCAGGCCCAGGGTAGAGCCGGGCAAGAGGACCGGAGCGAGTCTCGGGAGCACTTCTCCATTGGAGCAGCATCCCCCAAAGGATGCAAAGCCCTTGGAGGTCACCAAAGACAGCTTAGTCTTGTGGTCCTAGCCAGAGACTTTGCTGACCCCCGAGGACCTCTGGTGTGGAGGACGGGCCCCACAAGAGAGAGTCCCTCAGAGCGAGAAACAGATTGCTTAGCAATGCTCCTGGATAGTACAAAGGGTTCACAGCCTGGGCGGCCCACGGGAAGCTTGGAGGGTCTGGTCCACCCAGAGGCCCCCTGGAAGAAAGGCTTGGCGAACGAGTGCCCCCAAAGGTGGACACCGACGCTCTAAGGCACAGGGTTCTCCTCTAGCACACCAAGCAAGCGTCAGTGCAACAGGCACCCATCTTTTGGAAGCAACGCTTCAGAGATGAAGGCCCTGGGAGCAGGGCCCAGCGGGGGGTGGTCTGGAGCCAGAAGAGACTCTGGAACACAAGCTAACAGCACCGGCTTATCTCTCTGCCGAGGACCTCGAGGATTTGCTGAGTAGGAGTGGCGAGAGGTACCAAGACCTCCCAGGGGGTGCTGGGTGGACACTGGTGACCTCTGCCCGTCATCGTGTCCCCACGAGAAAAGGGAACAAGGAGGAAATATTGGCGAGAAGGGGGGAGATGGCAGATGCTGCAGGGAGAGGACCTTGGTGGGGCTTTGCAGGGGGCATTGTGAGTAGTTCCTTGGTCCCACAAAGCCCTCAGTCCAATCCACGTTCTCCAGCACTGCTGTTGGAGTTTGCGTTCGGTTGACTTGGACACAACTTGCAGAGACTGCCCTCAAGGCTGCCCGAGGAGGGCAGGAGTGGCTGGGGAGGACCTGCTCACACTCCAGCAGCATGATAAGCCCGGGAAATCCAGAGGGTTCAGGTGGGGATGTGAGAGAAGCCCCCTGTGTTCAGAATTCCGGTGAAGACTTGCCCTGTTTCTGCTCTCAGTTTTCCAAGACAGACATGATCCCATGCCCCTGAGAGGGTAGTTTGTGAGGGGGAAAAATAGCTTCGTGAGCCAACAAGGCCCCCAGTTCTCATCTCGTGGGGCTGGTGAGTGAGGCCGAGTGGCTTTGGTGGCTCCCTGGGACAGGAGTTCCCTGAGCGATGTGGGCGGTTTGCTCTTGGTGAGGAAGCAGAGAGTGGGTGGTTGAATGCACTCAGGAGCACGGCGAAGGAAAGACCTGGCCATCTAATTCGGGAATCTTACAGCCACTGAGAGTCCATCCTTTGCAGCCCAGCTCTCCTCTGAGACGCAGGGAGTCACCAGGAGCTGGAATCAGCTTGATCATCCCGTGCTTCAGTATATACATAGTCTCAACTGTCAAAAATGTCTATATACCTCCCTAACAGTATCATAAAGAGGGATGTCGATAAAGGGTGGGTGATAGAGGCTAAGACATCAATGTGTTGGTGCTAGGTTTCAACTCCTGATGACCCTGGGTACAAGAGCACTGTGACGGTCATGTGCTTATGTCAAATTCATGATTGAGATGTAGGGGTGGAGTCTTGCCTGTTAATCTGGAGATAGCCATTGAGTAACCAATGAGGCCTCCCTGTGGGCATGGCTTTCTCCTGAGACTTCTGGGAAATCTCGCGATATTTCCCTTGTGAAGATGAGAAGCTATCTTTCCCAGTTGTTGGGAGTCAGTCTTAGAGATGATTAATCATGGACAAGACAAGATGGCAGCGTCTGAGGAGCCGGAGAAGTCACACGGCTTTGCCCTGATGGAGCCAGACCTCTGAAGCTGGAGAAGCTATGTGGAGACCCCTGCCAGCGATGAGTTGCCTCTGCCACCACTGGATGCTGTTGATGGACCCTGAGGCCTGGAAGCGAAGAGCCATGGGGAGACCCCTGCTAGCGCCAGGATTCTGCACCCACTGACCTGTGACTTCCTGAGTCGGAAGGAGACATTATAAACTGGTGTCGGGCATATGAGCTAATATCAGACTTGTGACTTTGAACCGGACTGGATTGGGATGGTTTCTTGATGTTCCATTCCTTTTGTATATAAATCCTTTCCTTGTATTCATGTGCATGTCTATGGAATTTGTTCCTCTAGTCTACCGGGACTAACACAAGCACACGGCACGGCCTGGCCCATCCTCACAATCGCTGCCCCGTGTATGTGTGTCCCTTGCTGCAGCCCCCTCGCTGGCCTGTCTTCTCCAGAGATGGATTTCTTCTGAGGTCAAGTCCAAAGTGAGCTAGAGAAAGTCTCCTCCAGCATCCTTGGGTCTAAGGAGCCTTCTGTCTGTGCTTCTTCCAAGACCAATGCCTTCATTCTTCTGGCCACCATGCCCATTCAGGATTATTCATCAGTCTGGAAACGTGCAGGCACGACCGCATGCAGACATAAGGAGGTGCTTGTCTGTGAATGGAGAGTCACAGTTGACACAGCCGTGAGACGCTCAGCCCAACACACTGTCATGTGTCAACTGCCCAGTACCTTGAGAGGCTTTACCTTCAGGGGGTTTTTCCAAAAGGCTGATCAATGCTTTTACAAAAGGTCTAAGCAAAATGGTCTCACTCCTCTTCATTTACACACGGTGGTGACAATCTTTCTGGACATTCTGCATCCTCAGGGCGTCGGGCACATGGAGGAATCGTCGTCCTGTGTCCTGCCTGACTAGGCATTTCCCATCTGCCTTCATTGAGAGCCAACAATTAAGTTGTAAAGAGTGGGCCTGAGACTCGAGGTCCTCATGCAAATGAGCAACTTGGCCCTGGGAGTTGTAGCTTCTAAGCCAAGCCTGCAAATGTCCCTGCCATTGCCCAGGCGGCAAGGAGGTTCCGTCTCTACCTGACCTTTCAACACAGACAGGGAGCTGAAGCTCTGGACAGCCCCCGTCCAGATGCACAGAGTGTTGCTCAACCCATGAAAACGGCCAGAGGGCTCTCGCCATGCAGCTGGTCATCAGGTCCAGGGTAGAGCCGGGCAGGAGGACTGCCGCGAGTCTCTGGAGCACTTCTCCATTGGAGCAGGTCCCCCAAAGATGAAAAGCCATCTGAGGTCACCTTCCTCAAAAGGGAGCTTTGTGTCTTATAGGTGTGAGGTTCCCTGGAGTCTTCCATCGCCTACCCTCAGTATGAGAGCAGGCTCTCAGGAAATAGCGGCGGAAAAGGAAACAGGAACTGCAGGCAGAGAGGGAGCAAGAGAGGTAAAGAGTGTTGGATGCAGAATGTTAAAAAAAAAAAAAAAGGCAAAAAAATCCATCTTGCCAGAATAGGGCCATAGCAAATGTCATCCTTCCGATTGGTATCTGCTGACATTCTTTTAAGAACTATGCCCTGAACTCTCAGCCAATTACAATGCCCCACTCCCTTCCCTGCAGGGATGGGTCCGGGCGGCGGGGGTGGGGAGTGAGGTGGGGGATCTGAGCTGCAGTTGCCTGGGCCCTGTACGCTCTTTTCCTGATGTCGCTAAGCTGCGAGGATGTGAGTTTGGAGCTGCCAGCACCTATCTCCCCTGGCAACCATTCAGAGGCAGAGAGGATAAAATCAACAGACGGAAGGAAACCGGGGGAGCCCTGTTGGCCTTGAGCTAGTCACTCGAGCTAGCCAAGCTCAGCATGAGAGCTTCCCGTGGGCTTTCATGTACGTGTGCTTTAAGCCCTGTCCCTCATCCTGTGTGGTGCATTGGATCGTCTGGCACAGACGCCCCCAGAAGAAGCACCTCGGTCTTGAGAAGAGCAGGGCCAAAAGGCTCCTGAGAAGCCGGCATGGAGAGCCTTCATCCCGCGCCCTGTGGACATGTGCTCTGGAGGAACCAGACCCTGGAGAAGCACGTCAGACTCGGTGGAGCAAAGGGTGAGTCAAAGAGAAGAAGAACCAGCCCAGCGGATTGGACACGGGGCTGGAACCACGGGATCATCACAGGGTTTGTGAGCGTGCCCGGGATTGGGCAGTGTACCTCGGACCAGCCAGGTGACACCGAACCACACAGCAATAGCAATGCAAGGTGGAGCGTGATGCAAAGAGTCCCCATTTCTAGAAATAGCATGAACGTCGAACGTCTACTTAGTCTCTATGAGGAACCATTGTCCTGTGTCTTAGAGCCAGATGTTCTGCATCCTAAAGTTACCAAAGAAGATAAGTGAGTTGGATCCTTGTCCTAAAAGAGTTTATACCCTTTTTTGAGGTGGTGGTGGTGGAGGGAGTAGAATAAAAACAATTTCAAATCAATGAATTTAAATAATAATTCTAAGCCTTGCTAGGATAGAACACTCTAGAATTAAACTCCTGGGGGGGCCATTGTTGTGGGCTGCTGAGTCCACTCTGACTCATCATCACCCTGCAGGACAAAGCAAAAAGGCCTCACAAAGCTTCCAAAGCTGCCACCTTTCGTTGAAGCCAATGGCTCGCTCTTCGGGAGGGGCCGATGGGGTCAAAACGGCAACTCTTAGTTCGAGGCTGAGCTCTTAGCCACTGGGTCAACAGGACTCCTTCGAGGGGCTATAACCGGGTGCCCTCGAGAGAATCCAGAGGACTTGATCCAAGGAAGCAATATTCAAGCTGAGACTAGAGAGCAGTTGGCCGAGAGAAGGCAGAAGGACTACCAGGTGTAAAGGTGTCAGGAAGGCAGGCAGGAGCGTGGCCTACACAGAGGGGTAAGAGGAGGGCGGTGTGGAGAAAGCAAGAGAGTGGGTGTGCCAGGGCACCCTAAAGATGCTGCAGTATTTCCTGAAAGCAGTGGAAGCCGGTCTTCACAGTAATGCACAAAGTAGGCAGGGCCTGGGCCATTAGGGTCACACATGGAGGCGCGCACGGGAAGGGAGGGGCGTGGTGGGATGGGGCGAGCGAGGACGGAATGGAGGAGCAAGGTCAAGAGAGAGCAATCATCATTACCAGCAAAGGAACAGCAGCAATATTCACCTACTCGATGGAAAATGATCTTCTGAGCCAAATTATTATTTGGAAAATATACCAACTAGTTGGGAGGGGGGGAGGGGAATAGTAAAGAATGATACACCAGGCTATATCTCGGAAAAAATTGTTTTCTAAGACAGAGGAAAATTTCACATGGGTCCATATGTCAAATTGGGTTAAACCAACCCCCCCTCACAAAAAAGCAAAAACACCAACAAACCTCGGCCACCAGCTCATTTCCAGCTCACAGCAACCTTATGTTGGTTTCGGACGTTGGAAATCCCGATGAGAGCAGCTAACCTCGACTTTCCCCCACGGAGAGGCTCAGGGGTTTGAATCGCCAACCTTGTGACAAGCAGGCCAGCACTTATTCGGCAGGGCCACCAGAGCTCCGCTTGCTGTTAATTCTGACTCATGGAATCCCCGTGTATTGCAAGCAGTGGCGGACCCTGTCGTTTTCAAGACTGTGAGCGTTCAGATGTAGATTTGTCAGAACTTTCTTTTCAAGCACCTTGGGTGGCTTTTCGTCTGCCAGTTAATGGTTGAGTGTTTAATATTTGTGCCACCCAGGGAACTGTTTCAGTTGGCGTTGACTTTTGCTTTGGCATGTCTCAGTGCAAGAGAGAGGGAGCAATGGCTATCTCGTTTTGAGTAAAAGACATCGTAGCACAAGAATTCTGTGCCCAGTAAGCTGTCACTCATGTGCAAAAACAGCAGAAATACTTTCTGAATTCAAAGAGAAGGGTGTAGGAAATGTCCCCCTCATGTGTTCTAAGTAAACAATTCCAAGATACACTTCAGCTGCTCGAGATGAATTAAAATTAAGAACTTGAAATGGGAACATAATATAAAAACATAACATGAAAGTATTAAAACCAACAAAATATATCATAAAAATTGAACAGAAATGTACTCATAAAATAAAGATGGAGATGGTTGCAATGCAAGTGGGTTCTATAAATGCATAGCAAATTTTAAAAGGGTGAACAAAGAGAAGATGGGGCATGTCAAAGTACCATTAAACTCTTCATTTGACATAAAGTAAGGGATTTAGAAGCTATTGATTGTTCTTAACTGTCATAATCAGAAAAATAGAGGTCTAGGAATGTATTTGGTGAATGTAAGAGTTGATTACTAGTAAGAAATTAAAAAAACAAACAAACAGAATGACTGCTTTTTGAATCATGGGAGATGACAAAAGAAACCAGAACATTCTGTATAGGAAAAGCAGAGCATCGAGGATCCCTAAGTATTAGAGATGAAATGTGAGAAAAGATTTTTTTAAAACAATCTGATAGTAAGATCGCAAATAACTTCAGTAAAACAAGGGAAATGAGAGATGAGGTGCAGCGCTCAAGTGAATTAATGATCTTATCTTGTTTGAGGGGAGCTTATGAATTGATTTGGTTCTTGGCACCAAGAGAAAAATTTAAGTTTCAGTGTTTAACACAGTATTCAAGGACAACCATCAGGAGTGTAGAAATAGAATGTAGAACTTCCAGACCACAAAAGGAACAAAGAAGCCGTACAGCCTCAAAAAGCACCAACGGAAAAAAAGACCAGCCGTAGTCAATAGAAAATATAGAATAAAAATGGTAGGCATAAATCCAAAGACATCAGTAATCACAATCAACCATTATTTGCAAATGGTATGATGGCCTCCATAGGAAAGAAATGATGATCAACAGTAAAGCTATTATGATATTGAAAAATCTTCAGAGAGAATGCCAGAATTAAGGTCAACACACAAAAATCAATAGCTTTTCTATTTGTCTGTAGTAATCAATTAGCGGTAACAGCTTCACTAGACTTTGGAATGAGCCTCAAACAATGTGTGAAAGATAAGCTATCAATAAGAAAAGAAGCAAAAGTTATAGAGTTGGTTCCCAGAAAAACAAAAATGGGCAGTAAGCATATGCAAACCTGTTTAACCTAACCAGTAACCGGCTCGATGGAAATGGAAACAATATTAATACAACAAGTGAAAAGCGACTTTTAATATTTGGTGATATAGCAGAGTGAGGAAGTAGTATTTTCCTATGAATAAAAATTGGCAGAGCATCTTTGTAGGGCAATTTGGGGAGACTTTAAATGTAAATACATCTATCTTTTGATTCAGTCAGTCTGCTTTCAAGACTCTATTCTATAAAAAAATCTGTATTCATGCCAAGATATTGATTGTAGAAAATGTATAATAATAAAAAAGGATGGGTAGGTAGATCGGTAGAGACAGTAACTGGATTAATGGTTTCTTGGGGATGTGGTGGAGCCGGTGGAGGGGAACTAGGAAGCTAAGGACTAGGCATACAAGAAAGAGGAAAATGTTCTAACAGTGACCGTGGCGATGATTGTACAGCTGCTCTTGATGTGATTGAACGACTGAATTGTATGATATGTGGATGAAGTACTAATAAAACTGTAACCAAAAAAAAAAAAAAAAGGGACAGGAAACAAATATCCCAACACGGAGGAATGATCAGTTGAATTATGGTATAAATGCAAGAGTGTAACAGCCTGGCCCTCTTAGGCTTCCAAACCCCAACAAAAAACCCTGCCATGAAGTCAATGCTAAGTCATCGAGAGCCCCTGTGGGTTTCCAGGACTGTAACTGAGCCAGAAGTGGAAAGCCCAGTCTTTCTCCTGCAGTGGTTTTGAACCGCCGACCACGGGGATTGCGGCCCAACATGTAACCACTACAGCACGAAGGCTCCTTTAGACTTATACTTAGATGGATGAAATATTTCATCTCGAAGCAAGCTTTCATTCAGGCAAGGATAACTTTCATCATACCCATAATTTATGGCAGTGTATGTCGGGTGGACCTACCTTGCATGGCAGAATGGGAAAAATGGAGCCCTTAGGGCTTTCGAAAAACAGCCCGCTGAGCTACACCCTTTCTACAGAGGGTTGCCTTTTGAGTAGAAGCCAGGTGGGTTCGCATCAGACCAGTGGGCTTTCTGGGAGGAAAAGGAAGAAAATCTTCCTCTAAATCACTGAGATTTAGAGTTAAAGAGATTTGATCAGGTGAAGTCTTGACCTAAGCACGCTGGGAGGCAGGATATGAATCTTTGCAATGAGGAAATCCCCATAAATGAAGAGTCCGGATTTCATGCAAAAGCTATGCTTCTATGCCAGAATACCTCAAGGAAGTATTGCGTTTTAGAAAACACTAGCTCTGCTGGAGCTCCTCTCTAAGTGGAAAAAGAAAAAAAGACATAGGCCAGGACGATCATCAGATCATCACTAGACTAGAATGGGGGAGGAGCACCACGTAGTAGCTGCTGAGTTAAACAAAGAACAAAAGCCTGCCAAAAGGAGGAGCTGCATGAAATCAAGCTGACCCACTTGCAGGACATTCTTTGCGGAGGTAGGTAATGACTGTGGCCTACGGAGTTTGGCGTCACTTGGCAATCTGTAGTTCTTTGACATCATCTCCTAGTTTTGCCTTTTCACTATTCTGAAGGAAGGGAAGGCTCAGGAAGAGTGGAAACTCCTTCTCCGTGTTTGAAGGTGTTCCCCAACACGAACATAAAGCTTCCTGACCAAGATTGAGAGATTTACTTATTTCATATGCTTCACAAAATCTCTGCCCATTCAGTAGGTGGCCACTAATCTCACCAAGTCACGATTTCAGTGGTCACATCTGGCAAAGGACAAATGTTTTAACAACTCTTATTTAACAAGAAAAACAACAAACAGCTGAACTCACCCCTGGGGGCCAATTTTCAGTCAGACAACAGACAGGCACGAGTGAGGAGCGCACCCCTAAATAATCAACTGCTCAGATAAGATCAAAGGGACAGCATTTACCAAGGACAGGTGTGGAAGACTTAGGAAAGCAGGAGAAAGGGGAACAGGAAACCCAAGGCTCAGTGACGGTACATTGAGGGTATGACAATCCAGGAGATGAAATAAAATGTGTATGAATTGTTGAATGTACAACTCACGATTTCCTCCATAAACCTTCACAATAATGTATTTTTTGGATGAATGAAAAAAATGTCCCATGATGGGAGGAGAATCTGATCTTCAGCATTGGCCCACTAGAGAATTTTAAATGTCCAATTTTCTACTAAGACATAACAAAATATGAAGAGATTTTAAAAATATAAGAAGAGAGATCAGAAAGAATGGTTCATACACAGGGAAAAATACTCATGGCTGAATGAAATCAATCAATAAAAACTGTCTCCAAGGAAGACCAGATATGGGACTAAAGAGATAGACTTTAAATCGGCTACCTTAAAAAAGCTTAAGGACATATCCCTAAAGAATGAAAGGAAAATACAAAAGCAATGTTTTACTAAATAGCAAGAAGAAATTATTTAAAAAAATAAGCAAATAGAGATTCTGGAATTTAGAAGTACTATAGCTAAAAGATAAATTTCACTAGGGGATCTGAGCAGAAGATTAGAGCTGCTCACGAAATACTAAATGAATTGAAGATAGATTCAAAGTACATAAGGCAAAAACTGCCTTTTATAAAAAAGATCTGGAAGAAAATAGAAATCGGCTGAGCCC
>PVJH01039114.1:0-16643 GCA_004026705.1 Nesogale talazaci
TTTTTTTTTTTTTTTGGGGGGGGGGAACATCACTGCCCTCAGGTGGTGGGAGTAGCTCCGTGGAGTTGGAATTGAACCTCCATCCCAGTGGGCCGCAGTCCCGCACACAACCACTACGCCCCCGGGGCTCAGCCCACTTATCCTTTTCTTTCCAATTTCAAATCCTGCTTGGCTCTCCTGCTCGGCTCAAAGGGCTCCGCTAAGTTTTTGCTTGACAAGAGGTCGTCTGTGTCAGCGTGATGTCGTCTCTGATGCATTAGCCCTTTCCTTGTCAGGTGAAAGGACTTGGGAGGCGGAGCTGCTCTGCATCACCCCACCAAGGGCCTGCCAGATGTTGTTGTGAATAGATGCCGCTGAGCCGAGCCTTGTGGCGATGCCCCGTACAACAGAACGAAGGGCTGATCAGTCCCGCACCGTGGTCATCGTGGGCATGGATCAGATCGTGATGACTTTCCTTGGCCTTGCTTTTTGCCAGGGCTTGGTCTGGAGGCTCCAAAGAAAGCCGGCCAGCACCCCGGCAGCACACACACCTCCGCTGACTGACAGGAGGCACATGGTCTGGGAGGTGAACGCCGTCTCCTCGATGGAAGGCCAGAATTCTCTAAAACCACCGAGGCCTCCCCTAGCAGATGGTAGCTCAACGGGTCCTGATGGAATGCAGGGGTGGGGGGAAAGAGAGAGCGGAGGGGGAATGGAACCAAGAGGCAGGGTGCATAAAGGGAATTGAACTTCGAGGAGGTCTGCTTGATGGAGAGTAGAACACGGGTTGTGATGAAAAGTGTGGGTTTTCAAATCAGCAGACATTCCCAGGGCTCACCCAGATGGGGTTCGCGCTTCCCGAGCCCCTGACTGCTGGATAAGGCCAATGTGACACCTCTGGGCCAGTGGGCTCTCCAAAGAAATAACGTGTTGTTTCCAAAACAAAGCGTTTGACTGCTCGTGCGGGACCATCATTATCGGGGAGCTCACTTATTCCAGACGATGACTCCGTAATAGCGGCATCTCTGCCAGGGTCCCCGAGTGGCCGTGTGAGGCAGCACCCTGTGCCAGTCCACGAGGAACAGGAATGTGGAGAGCAACATGCGTCGGCAGGCAGCTAGTGTTCTGCTGCTCACGCATGGGAGACGCCTGGAGCTCTACTTCTGAAGTCCACCCTTGACAACCCTGCCGAGGGCAGCTTTCACCGAGAGCATGTGGACTCATCAAGAGGCCCGGTCAGCTTGGCAGAAACTGGCTTGACAGATTTTTGCCATGGTGGGGTGGGACAGGGCACTTGTGATTACCAGTTCCAGATCCTTTGCTACTCAACTTGCGCCCCCCCTCCCCCTGCCCCGACTCACACAGACTCCCTGCTGTCAAATTGAGTCCATCAAGTTGATAGAATAACATCAGTAATGGGTCCACTCAATGTAAGTGGAGGGAACTTTCACAGCCCTGTTTCCCAGAGGAGATACGTGATCAGCAGAAAGGTCAAGTAGCTTCCTTAAGGTCAAGCAGTTTTCACGTCTTCGTTCCTGATATGTCATGACTCAAAATGAGGAGGGGGAAGAAACCACCGGCAAACATCTATTCATAATCAGGCTGTGAGATGTATGAAGTATCCGCTAGGATCATTGGACGCTATCAAAAATTAAATGGAACGCACGGGGAGAGAGACCCCAGGCGTTAGTGAGCCAAAGAGGAGTGGTGTTGGCCATCTCGAATCCGTCAATTCTATGGTCTACTCTGTGGGGAAGGACGCTGAAGAGGAATGGAGTCACTTCCAAGGTCACAGAGAGAATTTCAAGGTCTATCCTGAAGTGCTGGAAGCGGTAAGGCAACATCCACATGGCAACATAGAAGACCAATCCAGACAACTGTTATTCAAATTAACACATCAGCTGCCGATATTGAAGATGAAGGGATTGAAGAGTTTAACAACTTTGTAGTCTGAAATCACCCCAATATACAATCAGATGCCTTGATAATTACTACATGCCAACATTGGAAACAAAGAAGTTTCAGTAGTTGGTAACGATAGCCTTAGTGATAGAAATTAAGTTGAAGATCGAATGAGAACTTTGCAAGACCAATGACTCATTAATTGCCAGTCACTTTTTCCAACAACTGTACCTATGGACCTTCACAGAATACTGTCTTCATGGGTATGAAGACATTCCCTGGCTCACTGTCATCCAGTAGTGGTGAGTTACAGTGACCCTTTGGGACAGGGTAGAACTGCACTGGTGGGTTACTGAGACTGTAACTCTTTACATGAATAAAAGCTCCACCTTTCTCCCCCAGAGGCAGCTGGTGGTTTTGAACTGCTGATGCTGCAGTTAGCAGCCCAGCGTGTAACCGCTTCACCACCAGGGCTCCTTTAGAGAAGCCAAATCGGTGACACCTATACATGTGGATGTAGAGAAATTTGTCTCCAGAGAGGGGTTCACACAGTTGTGGAAATGTGCAAGTCTAAGTCCAGGCAGGTTTCAAGTCCCTGGTCAGGTGTTAGCTGAGGCTTCTCCTGATTTGCATCATTGTGGGGACTGGTGGATCCAAGTTTGGTAGGAAGATCGGCTAGGGGCTGCAGATGTGAGCTGATCCAAAGTCAGCAGGCCACGCGTGTGACTATAGAGTCGAATCAAGGTCAGCAGGTCAGATGCCAGGTTGCTCAAAGCTCCCAGAATGGCAGGTGATATGGGGTCAAGTCCAAGGAACCATAGATTGTGCCAGATGCAGGATCTCTTGTGGTTTTTAGGTGCCATGCGACCCTATGCACAGCAGAACAAAACTCTATCCAGTGCTGTGCCATCGCCACCATGTTCCACTGATGCAGCCATTGTGTGAATCCGTCTTGTGGAGGGCCTTTCCCCATCCGCTTTACTAAGCATGGAGTCCTTCTCTCTCCTGACGATACGTGTGAAACAAGGTCTTGCCATCCTTGCCTCTAAGGAGCACTCTGGTTTTGCTTCATCCAACCCAGATCACGGGGTCCTTTTAACAGTCCATGGTACTCTCAATATTCTTCTCCAGCACCACAATTCCCATCCATCGATTCTTCTTCAGTCTTCCTTATTCATGTCCTACTTTGACATGCATATGAGGCCATTGAAAATACAATGGCTTAGGTCCAACAGACCTTAGTTCTCGAAGTACTATCCTTGCTCCTTAATACTCTCGGGTGGCCTAGTGCAGCGGCTCGACCTAAGGCATCCCGCCTGATGAGCTCTTGCCTGCTGCTTCCATGATAGGTCAAATCCTTGACAATGTCAACCTTTTCTCCATTTATCATGACGTCACCTATTGGCCCAGTTGTGAGGATTTGGGTCTTCCATCCAAGTGTAATCCAGACTGAAGGCTACTACCTTTCATCGACATCAGCAAGTGCTTCAAGCCCTCCTACTTTCAGCAACCACCATTGTGTCATCTGCACTCCCCAGGTTGCTAATCAGCCTTCCTCAATCCTGACGCCACACTCTTCCTCACATAATCAGATTTAACCGATGATTTGTTCAGCGTACACACTGAACAGAGTGGTGAGAGAATACAACCTCGACACACACCTTTCCTGCCTTTAAATCATGCAGTATTCCCTTGTTCTGTCCACATAACTGCCTCTTGATCCATACATAAGTTCCAAATGAGCACGATGAAGTGTTCTGGAATTCCCATTCCTCTCAGGGCTATCCATAGTTTATTGTGGTTGACACAGTGGAATGTCTTTGCGTAGTCAATGAAACACAAGAAGACATCTTGCTGGTATTCTTTGCTTTGAGTCAAGACCCCTCTGACACCAACAGTGCCATCCTGTGTTCCACTTCCTTGTCTGAATCCAGCCTAAAACTCTGGCCAGTCCCTGTCAATGTACTGCTGCAACTGTTGTTGCATACCTGTTAGAGTAAACCAGCCTCTAACAACTGTGGGGTCCGTCAGCCCAACTGTTCGGCAGTAATACATAAAGATCATAGAAAGTCAGAGAGAATAGGAGAGGTAGGAGAGAAGATAAAGGAGTTGGACACATTTTATGGTCGCATGCTTAGTTCCGGGATGGCCATGATCTCAGCAGCCAGGTTCATGCAGCAAGAGGGAGGAGGAGCATGTCTGTTTCCAATCTTAGCATATACACATTTTGGGGGATGTGCCAGTCTCCCTGATTACATCACAACGGGAAGGGGTTGTACAGGCAGCATACATCCATCGGAGTGGGACAAGCTAGGGGTGCACATGCAATCAGAAGGTGTGGCACTAAGGGTACGCATGTGACAAGATGGGCAGATCCTAGATTCAAGATAGTAGCCTAGTCTGGGTTCTCCTTGAGGAGACTCCACCTGGCCTCTGGGCTCTCCACTATCCTTATGAGAAGGGAGTGGGCCCAACTTAGGGTGGGACAGACTATACAGTCTGATTGCTCTAGATCAGGGGGGGTCAAACTAGAGGCCCTCGGGCCGCATACAGTCTCGAGGTAATTTTTGTGACCCATGATGCTCGGAAATAAAATGAAAATAGAGAAAAAATGTTGTGAAGTAAAGTCTGGACTTAGGGCTGCCAGTTTGACACCCCTGCTCTAGATGGCTGATAACCCTTAGGGAGGAAACCTCTAAGCAGCTGGTGCTGACCTCCAAGTGTACAGTCATGGGCCATGTGTTGCATACAAGGTCTTAGGTTGGGCATGTATTTGGGGGACAACCTGGGAAAACTCCTTCTTCACCCCAGAGGTAATCCTCAGCAGAACTTTCATGATACTGTTCTGTAATGTGAGCATTCTGTTGGGCCACCTGTCTTTGGAGTGGACACAAATGTGGATCTATTCCAGCCTGTTGGCCAAGGAGCGGTCTTTCAAAATTTCCGGCATAGGCAAGTGTTTTCAGTGCTTCTTCAGCTTTCTGAAACATCTCAATGGGTGTCCCATCAATTCTTGGAGCCCGGTCGTTGGCCAATGCATTCAACACAGCGTGTACTTCTTCCTTCGGCACCGTTGCTTCTTGCCTTTATGCTACCTCCTGAACTGGTGGGGTGTTGACAAGTTCTTTTTGGGAGTGTGACTCTGTGTATTCTTTCCTTCTTCTCTGGGTGCTTCCTGCACCACTCAATATTTTGCCCATAGGATGTGTCAAGATTACAGTTTAAGGCTTGGCATTTTTCCTTGAGTTCTTTCAGTTTCAGATAGGCTAAGCATGTTCTTCCCTTTGGGTTTTCTAATTCTAGTTCTAGATACAGGATCGAGACCCAGTAAAAAATAAAGTTTTCCATTCTGTCTACGTATGACATATGAATTAGGTCCAACTCCCAAAGAAGCATTCTTCCAATTCAAGGCAGCCACGCTGTGCCTGTGTAAGGGTGTCACATCTCACCTGAATTTTCTGTCATACAACTGCCTGGCTGTGACTACAAAGTGTTATCATGGAGGATTAGTATGTGTGAACTGCCAAACCACTGAGAATTCTAGCCCAGTTCAGTTGACACAAAAGTTACCTATTGCAAATTTGAGGAGGTATCTCCCAAAACAGAAATGCCCTAGGCTAAGCAGAGTTTTCATAGTACGCATTTCCTGGCCCTTGCCCCTCTAGTGAGCATTGAGCAACTTGCTCTGAGTTAGTGCACCCAGTGGTGTCATTTGGGAAGGTTCTCTCTGGTCAGTGTGCATGATATTGTAAATGCAGTTTCGCTCTAACCTCGTTTCTCTCTCTCTCTCTCTCTCTCTCTCTCTCTCTCTCTCTCCCCCCCTCTCTCTCCCTCTTTCTCTCTCTGATGTCCAATTTAAGAACTGACACAGAAACTGTTGTGATGCTGAACTCAGCTTACAACAGCAGTACTATGGGGAAAACTCTAGTGTACAAGCAGTTTTCTTATTTCAAAAGACGATGAAATGTCGATTGATGACAACCCTCATTCTGGACACCCATCGGTTTCCGGAACAGGAGAAAACGTTGACTCATATTGCATTTTGGAGTTCATTCCACCAGGTCAGACTGTTAATCATGTTTCCTATTTAGAGGTTTTGAAAAGATTGCATAACACCGTATGACAGAAAATGCCTCATTTATGGAAGATGAGGGACTGGTTTTGCCACCACAACAATGCAGCCATCTCAGTGCGCCAGTTTTGGGCCCCAAAGCAGCGTGGCTCTCTTGTCCCACACAGCTTGCTCACCCGACCTCCGTCCATGTGACTTTCTTTTGTTTCCATGAATGCAGAGGGGCATGAAAAGGCAGCGATTTGATGACGTAGACGAGGTGAAGGGAAAAAATGCGGGAGGTGCTGTCAGCCATTGGAACAGATGAGTTTGAAAAATGTTTCCCAGAATGGAATTGCAGATTTGACAGGTGCATTAAGTGTAATGGAGAGTGCTTTGAAGGTTATAAGGTTGTTTGGTAAAAAGTCAAAAAAGTAAATACATATCTTTGGGGGGAAATTCTGTATTTTTGGTGGTGGTGGGAGATACCCCCTTGTACATCTACAGAACAGAAAGAGGGAGAGGTTCCCAGTCATTAGAATACGGTCAGGGGTTGACTGTGAAGCAGTCATAAATTTCTCATATGCAAATTCAAGTGAAGCTAGTGAGAAGATCTATGAGGTCCAAAGAAAGATCTCCTCAAGTATTACCTTGGACTGGACTGGGTTGGGATGTTTTTACAATGTTCCATTGCTCTCGTATGTAAACCTCTTTCTTATACACATATGTGTATTCATGAATTTATTTCTCTAGTCAACCCGGACCAACACAATATACATTTGTACAGATAAGAGCTCTCAACACATGGAATTTGAGACTGATAAACCCCTCAGGAACAGTAGTAGTATCAAACAGTAGCGCTATCAAAAGGGTAGGAGGGGGGCTGAGCCCCGGTGACGTAAGCAGTTGAGTGTAGGACTACGGCTGCAGGCTTGGCTGTTCAAATCCAGCAGCGGCTCTCAAGAGCAGTGCTGGTTAGCTCCCACGACCACCAGAGGGCAGTGATGCCAAACCCCCACCACCACCACCACCAAAAAAAAAGGGTAGGAGGATGGCTCGTTTGGGGAAAGGGGGAGTAAGGAGTGACCCATCACAAGGTTGGATATATAGCCCTGTGTTAGTACAGGTAGACTAGAGGAACAAATTTCAAAGGCACACATATGGATATAAGGAATAAGTTTATATTAAAGAGGAACAGGACATTGAGAAAACATCCCATCCCAGTCCAGCTCAAAGTCACAAGTCCGATATTAACCCATATGCCCGAAATCAGTCCATAAAGTCTTCCAACTCACGAAGTCACAGGTCAGTGGGTGCAGAGTCCCGGCACCGACAGGTGTCTCCCCATGGCTCCTCGCTTCCAGGGCTCAGGGTCCATCAACAGCATCCCGTGGTGACAGAAGCAACTCATCGCTGGCAGAGGCCTCCATGTGGCTGCCCCAGCCTCAGAGGTCTGGCTCTATCAGGGCAAAGCCGTATGGTCTCTCCACCGGCTACTCCAGCCTCCCGGACGCTGCCATCCTGTGTTGTCTGTGATTAATCGTCTCTGAGACTAACTCCCAACAACTGGGGAAGATAGCTTTTCATCTTCACGAGGGAAATACCGCGAGATTTCCCAGAAGTCTCAGGAGAAAGCCATGCCCAGATAGAAGCCTCATTGGCTACTCAATGGCTATCTCCAGATTAACAGGCTAGACTCCACCCCTACATTTCAATCATAAAATTAACAGAAACACATGACTGCCACAAGCCCCCGTCCCCAAAGGGGACGAATAACAGAAACGTGGGTGAAGGGAAACAACGGACAGTGTCAGATACGAAATAACAACCATATATAATTGATCAAGCATACCTGTGTGGAAGCAGGGGTGGGGGTCCAACCTATGGATCAGGTTTGAGGCCTTCTTAGGAGTGTGGCCTTTCTATAAGGGAGACCCTGGGAACTTCTCTTTCTCTTACACCTCTTTGCCTTCCTGCTCGCCTGCTGGCCTATGTGCCCTGTTGGCTCTGGGAGCTGTGGCCCTCTGCCAGGTGACTGCCGATGTTAGACCCACCTGATCTGCATCCACTCACCTCCTGCTGCTTCCTCTTCCTGCTTCCCAGGCCTGTCCCTGCATGATTCTAGAGAGGGTTCCCGCTCAGGTCTGGCTGACGGGCTGGCGTTGCGCTGGACTGGGGTCCTTGCTTGCTACACACTTTTTCCTGGGTGTAAAGTTCTTTCTTGTACATATACAAGTGTCCTGGATTTGTTTCTCTAGAAAACTCACTTAATACAGATGCTTACTTGTGTTTTATTGATTATGCAAAGGCATTCACCTGTGTGGGCCATACCAGATTATGGATAACGTTGTGAAGAATGGGACTTCCAGAAGGCTTCACTGTGTTCCTGAGGACTGTGTCGGTAGGGTCAGTTGGTGGAAGAGAACACAGGGAGGCTGTTTAAACTCAGGAGAGGTGTGTATCAGAATTGTACTCTTTTCGCTATCCTGGTTCAAGCTGTATGCTGAGCCAAGCATCCGAGAAACTGGACCATTGAAAGAAAAACAGGGTCAAGATTCGAGGAAACCTTATTATCAATCTGCAATATGCATATGGTACCACCTTGCTTGCCAAACAGTGTAAAGGTTTACAGGCAGATCAGTCGTCCGCTCAATAACTTACACACTTTTTGTTTCAGGCCACTGGCTCCAATCCTCCCAATATAGCATCACTTGTTCTGCTCCCTCCCCATTTTTCCTGTTTCCATCCCTCTTTCTTTCCTAGCCCCCCTGATCTTTGTGCATGGGTAAATGCTGTCATCTGATCTCAGCGAGTTGATTAGTCTAAGGTGTGAGGTCCTCCCTCGTGTTTACAGACTTTGTTTGGCAGAAAGCCAAGCCATGCTAGTGAGGTCATTTCCAGACCCCAATGGGTGACTAAGGTCCATAGTCTTGGGGTTCTCCCAGTCAGTCTGGCCTTTTTTTAAATTATGATTTTGAGTTTTGTTCTAACTTCTTCTCTTCCTCTATCCAGGGCCTTCAAATGAATGCAGTTACTAGGGAGTTCTTCTAACCTCGGGGCCATTTAGAATGATATTCACATGGTCCCACTGGACGAATTATTCCCATGTGGCTTCAATGTCTATCACTTTCCTCTGGACAGGGAGAGACCAATACTTGCTACTTCAATGGCCACTTACAAGCTGGTAGGACCCTGGTCTCTAGTCCCCAGAGGAAGAAGTTGGGCTTTGTTTTTGTAAGCCATGCGATGCCATTTGACCTTCACGCCCCCTGGGCCCCAGGTCCTGAGCCTACCAGCTCATTCCCTCAGGTGTTTGGTTATGTTTGAGAAGTTGTCATAACTTTTCTCTCCGCATATCTCACCACATTCATGGGCATATTTGCCGCCTAGGTAAATATACATGCACAGATATTTATTCCTAGGCGTATCTGTCCACTCTCCCTCTCAAACCCATTTAGCCCACAGATCTATTTGTGGATAGATGTACCTCGAGGTCACTGTTATTCCAGTATTGTGTACATAGTATCTGCCTCCGTTGTCTTTAATTCTTGACCTTCTCCCCGTGGCTTCTTCTGCCTCTGCCACTTTTGATGATCCGCCCTCTGATAGTTTCTTGTCTTCCCCTGAAAGTGAAGAAGTCTTGAAGCACTTACTAGTGATGATCAAAGAAGAGAGTCTTTGCTATAAATTCCACCCTAACATAAAGAAGACAAGAATTCTCACAACTGAACCAATAAGCAAGATCACGACCAGTGGAGAGCATAGAGACGTTGTGAAGGGCTTGATTGTATTCTGATTCGTAATCAATGCTCACGGAAGCTTGTTGGTGCCAGGGGCCATAGAACAGGCTCTGATCCATAGCGGCTCTGTGCACAACAGCACGAAACACTGCCTGCTCCTGTGCTGTTCTCACTATGTCCTACCCCCCAGGTCCATCGCTGCAGTCACGGTGTCAAGCTGCCTCATGGAGGGGCTTTCTCTTTTCTCCTGTGCCTCCACTTTACCAACCACGCTGTCCTTCTCCAGGGACTGGTCCCTTCTGACCCACACATCCAAAGCATGCAAGATGAAGTCTTGCCCTCCTTGCCGCTCGCTCGGGGGCATTCCGACAGTCCTGTCTTAGGAAAATTTGCTGCAAGCGTTAAGTTTTGTTCTTGGAAGTGTTGAAGGGCCACGCTACTACGTGGAAGACTAAGCCAGTCCTGACTCAAGCCAGGCTGTTTTCAATCCCCTTGTGTGCATGTGAAAGCTGGATAGTAAATTAGGAAGAACCAAGAAGAATTGGTTCTTCTGGGCAGAGGACATTCAGCATACTGTGGACAGCCGGGGGACCACATCTGTGTCAGAGGAAGGACAGTCATAATGCTCCTTAGAGGCGAGCAGGGTGCGAGTTCTGCCTGCCTGTGTTGGGCATGTTATCACAAGGGACTGGTCCCTGGAGAAGGACATCGGGCTTCCTAGAAGGTCAGAGGAAACGAGAGGGGGCTCAGCAGATGGACCTGGCATCGGCAAGTGTGGATGACGGAGAGAACGACGCTGGGCCGGGCGGTATTTCACGCTGTTGTACATCAGATCATTCTGAGTCAGAAGCTCTCCTGGCCACCTCGTGACGGGGAACACTGGCCGTGTCGTGGTGAAGCGGCCCACTGCTAGCTGATGGGTCAGCGGTATGACACCCTTCCTCCCCCCCTCTCTCCTCCCCACCCCCCACCCCCAGTCTTCTGCAGGAGAAAACTGTGGCAGTCTGCTTCCATAGATGTGTAGGTGAACAGTAGAGCGCTTGACCTCCTGGTGCTGCTGGGAGGTGTCCTCCATGCCCTGGCTACGTTAGGGACAGCAGAACAAAAACACTGCCCCGGCCTGAGCCAACCTCGCCACTCTGGACTCCAGTCCGTCGCTGCAACTGCTACTTGACCAACATGAGATTCTTTCCCAGATCCTGGCCTTTCCTGACCCCACGTGCAAATCCTGGACCTCCTACCTCCCGAAGCTTGGCCTGCTTGGACTTCTTCTGAGAGAGGGGTTTGTCCTGGCAATCCAACGTGCTTTCAAGATTCTCCACTGACGCCATAACCAAATGCGTCAACGCCTCCGCAGTCTCAGTCCTCCTAAGTCCCTTCCTAGCTGTCTCTCTCTCTCTCACACACACAAACACACCTCTCTCTCTCTCTCTCTCTCTCTCTCACACACACACACACACACACACACACACACGAGGCCATGGAAAAGGCCTCAGCAGCACCTTCATCTTGGCTCTCGACCACTGCAGAGCCGACTCGGGCAGCATGTTTGCCCACTGCAAGGTGTCCTTGTTCCTCGACTGCTGTAGCCTACAGCAACCCTACAGGCCAGAATGTAGAGTCTCCATGACTGTGCGCCCGGGGGTCTCCCCGGCTATGAACCATTATGGGGGCAGTCTGTCGTATCTTCCTCCCACAGAGTGGCTGAGGGATTTAAGCCAGTCACCTTCCAGTTAACTGCCAAGTGCTCCCACCGGGCTACCAAGCTTTCTTCCACACACATTGCGGCCTGGAAGACGCGATGGGCCAGTTTGACTCCATTCCGTCACAGGCGCCGGAAATGGGAGTCAAAGGTGGCTAACCACAAGAACCACATCTCTAAATATGCCCGTGAAATCTTTTCAAAGTCGCCATGACTCATAGCAACGAAGCAATGGTCATTCGTTTCTATAAGGAAAGAGTTGAGCCATCCAAGACACCCCCCCAAATAACCTAAAAAGCCTAAAATAGCACTAACGGTCCAGACCGAGGGCAAAGCCCTGGCGGCTGGATGCTGAGAACTTCGCGCAGTACCCGGGGGCAGGCGCTGGGTGGCGCCACTCTCTTTGCTCCAATGCCTGCAGCCTCTAAAGGCTCCCTGCAAGATCAAGGCTGAACGCTAGTTCCGTTTTTCCCCGTGTCTTCCTAAAAGTGAGCATTCACGCCAGGTGTCTATCGGGGAGTGAACCTATGGAGCTGTTTTGCAAAGGTCAAGTGGCATCTAGAGAAGTTTGGAAGAGCGAAGGGATGGCCACCCTTGATCAAGATTAGCTTCTCTTAACCTGGAGAAGGCGGAACTCTGCTCTTTGCTGAGATTCTAGTTCAAAAAAGTCCACCCATGCCCCGGGGTTACGGAAACACGTGGACTCAGGATTGAGACGAATGAGGTCAAAATGTCCAGGAATGCGTCATGCATTCAACTTTGTGAACCAGGGCAGGGCAGCACACCTTTCTGAGACTTTCTGTGAGAAGTTGGGGGCGAGGGATGAGATGAGGGATTCCAAACCTCTGAAAACTGCCAAACGCAATCCCGATGTCAGGTGATTCCTTAGGCCTATTAACGCTGTAGCATTTCAACCCCACCCGCAGTCTGCAACATCTCACGTGGAACACCTCACTGCCACACACCTCTCTCTCCCCTCACCCCTTGTGCCCTCCCCCCAGCACCCTGCAGGACACCCTGGCAACTCTCGGGGTGATATCCAATGGCAAGATAATGTGGGCACTCAGCTGGGCACCACACGGTCCATCTTGCCAGGCCCCAGGGTTCTAAATTCCAGAGATGGGCTCTCTGCAAAGCAGGAACCAGGGGGAGGAGAGAGATCACTTCGCTGGCACTCGTTTCCCATTTCCTTTACTCATTATAATTAGCTGCACAGAGGCAGCCTCCCGGGGTGCGCAGAGCCATCAGCTCCCTGAATGGAACGGAGGAACTTTGTCTTTTTGTTCCTCTCCACATCATACTGCTCTCTTGGTGGTCGCTGTGCAAACACATCCTGCATTCAGCTGCAAACTGGGGAATATTTCATATTTCGAGGCTCAGAGTAATGTTCTACCTCTCCAGAAGAGACCCTGGTGGGGGCTTCTTTTCAAACACGATCCTGTCAATATTCTGAGCAAAGCGAGACGGGCTCCCTTGGCAGCCCGAGGGGTGACCAGAAGCTTGCTTTTCTCAGAACCCCACGGATTCCTCCACTTAGACAGAAAGGGGCCTACCTCTGGGTACCAGAATCTTGAAAATGTGAGGCCCCTTGGGGGCATCTGGTCCAACCACGGACCCAAAGGAGGAAGCCCCTGGTTGAGCCACAGACAGATGGGCTCTGCTTCAAGAGCTCCCTGGAGCCCCTGAGTGGCACGAGCATTACATATGCAGCTACCACCCCACAGGGGGGCCCTGCCAGCCGATCCAGAGGGGTCTCAGAAGGAAAGCCCAGTGGACTACTGAGAGGGCACAACCACTGGCACACTATGGCACACTATGTTTATTCCCAAAACACACGAGTCAGAGGGACTGAGTGGCCACTCACGGGCTTATTGGGATCCAGCTCTCAGCGGGGCTAGGAGCTGGGGTGAGGAGGCTGTTGCTTAAGCAGGCTGGTGTCTGGACTTGGAAATCAGAAGGGTTGCCCTTCCCTCTAGCTTTCCCCTCCAGCCCCCTCCCTGAAGGAGACTTGGCCTCTCTATGCCTCAGTTTCCTCACCCATCAATCTCATCCCTTCATGCGTGCAAAACAAATACTATGGAGCAGGTGATGCCCCCACCCCCCACGAGAGGTTTCTCCCTGGGACTCCGGGCACTCGGCTCACCTTGCGTCAAGCCTGCTGTTCCGTGAGGATTCCTGACAGATGGACCGTTTCCCCTGCTGCTCTCTGTTGTCCTTATTCTTCAGGGCGACGGTGCACGTTCTGGCTCATAGCGACCCTTTGTACAACAGTCGGAAACACCGTGCCATCCCCGCCCTTGTTCACAGGGTGCCTTGAGACCTTAGACATGAACCCGCCTCCTTCTGGCCAACAGCCGGGGCAGCTGGAGTGTGGACGCGCTCCTCTGAACAGAGGACAGTCTGGGAACCAACCAGCAGGCCCATCCCCAGCCGGACCACATCAAGGTGATGAGGGCACCAGAAGACCCCCCACCCCGAACCTTGCCTGTACACCTCCTCTGAGCCTGTTGTTCAAGGCGGCCAGGGTTGCCCGACAAGAGCCACTCTGTCTCTGTCCAGCTCGGCTCAGGACCCCCCAGTCGACGCGCACTCCCAGTGACCCCACAGCGGAGGGCAGAGCTGCCCCGTGAGTTCCCGAGACTGGAACCCGTTAACGGATTAGAAAACTCTTTCTCCTGAGGAGCAGCCGGTGGCTTCGAACCGCTAACATCATCGTTAACAGCCCACTGCATAACCTTACACCATGCAGGCCCCTCTCCTGAACACTCAAACAACCCGACAAAAGTTGCCATCGGGTGATGTCAACTCACAGTCCCCTCGAAGGCTGGGAGACCCGCCCCTGTGGATCTCTAAGACTGTAGTTGTTTGTCAGCGTAGAAAATTCCCTTTCTCTTCTGGAGAGGCTGGTGGTTTTCAACTTCTGACCTCTGGGATCGCAGCCCCACTTGTAACCACGGTGGTACTGGGGCTCCTCCTTATTCTGGACTCCCCTTCTGTGGCGGTCATGTGCTTATGTCAATTTCATGATGAGATGTAGGGGTGGAGTCTAGCCTGTTAATCTGGAGAGAGCCATTGAGTAGTCAGTGAGGCCTCCGTGTGGGCATGACTTTCTCCTAAGTCTTCTGGGAAATCTCGTGGTATTTTCCTGGTGGAGATGAGAAGCTATCTCCCCAGTTGTTGGGAGTTAGTCTCTGAGATAAAGAACTACGGACAAGAGAAGATGGCAGCGTCCAAGGAGCTGAAGGGGCCGGAGGAGATGCCACACGACCTTACCCTGATGGAACCAGACCTCTGAAGCTGGAGAAGCCATGTGGCAGGGACCCCTGCCAGCGCTGAGTTGCTTCTACCACCACTGGATGTTGTTGATGGACCCTGAACCCTGGAAGCGAGGAGCCATGGTGAGCACTGGCATTCCGCACCCACTGGCCTGTGACTTTATGAGTCAGAAGGAGACTTTATAGACTGATATCAGGCATATGGGCTAATATCAGACTTATGACTTTGAACTGGACTGGGTTGGGATGCTTTCTCAATGTCCCATTAATCTTGTTTATAAACCTTACCCTTATATGCATATGCATGTCTATGAATTTGTTTCTCTAGTCTACCCAGACTAACATACCTTCCTCCCATCTCCTAAATTGTGCTTGCAACAGGCTGCCTGAATCCTTCGTGTTGCATGGACACCTTTACTCGGTGCCTGGCACCCCTTCAAAACCCGGGGGGGATCCAGCAAGGCACAAAATAATCTCTGTTCTTGGGGAGCTTGTAATGGCGGGGGGTGGATGGCACAAATACCTGTCTGAGGCAACACTTGTCTATGGAGAGACTGAGACCAGGGTGAAGGTGCACAGGGAGGGGCAGAGGTAAGGAGCGTGCACAGTCTTCTGTGGAATCAGCAAGAACTGCCTGCACAGGATAGGGGGACAGGCAAGCAGTGCTCATATCCGGGGTGGCTAATGTTCTAGACAGAGGGGACAGTCACTGGCCACAACAGCCAGGAGGCAGACAGGAGCTGCAGAGCTCAGGGAGCCACAAGGAGGCCCGTCTGGCTGGGGCTGGAGGAGAGAGACTGGGGATGAATGATCCAGTCAGAGCGCAGAGGTGGGGCCCGGACTGTAAGGACTGGCGGGCCACTGATGGAGCTTCAGGCATTGCCCTGAACTGTGAAGATGTAGTAAGTCAAGCCATTATGAAATTATTGTCTTTGTACAACAGGAATGACAGCATCAGCAGTTTTATAAGCATCAACTCAGTGCTCACATATGTAAGCGTACAGCACTGCTAATTTCCTATTGTCACCTTAGAAAACCAAGCCCCGATAGGCTTTTCTCTTGACAGGACTAATTGGAAGACACTTCTTCTTTCTGTCGAGCATCAATCCCCATCCTTGCAGCATCTCCCAATGACTGCAGCTCACGTCTTCTGCCTGCTTCCCCAAGCAGCCCTTTTGATATTGAAATGTAATTGTCATGATGTAATGTCTCTTCTGTGACATCTCTTTTCGGAGGAAAATATCCCTGATAATTCTTCCAGATAGCATTCCTGAGTCTTCCTCACTCGGCTCCCCAGCTCCCGGGTGAGTTTTGAATGTATGCCGGCACTCTGTGGAATGTCTCACACGTCCCTTTGGTAGGAGGGACAGGTCTCCCTCTCAGCAGGCTCAGAGGCTTGGCTTCCCTCTCCCCCTCACCTCTCAGTCAAGATGAAGATGGTCTTCTGGCACCTTCCTCCTTCCAGCAGTCTGAAAGCAGTGCCTCTACCCTGTGGGACCTGACCCTTAACAACCAACAGTGCAAATGGAAGGAAAGGCTCCCATGACAATGTGGTCGTTACATAATCTGGTGTCCATGTGGGGCCTGAGAGGATTAAGAGTGAAAGGGTGGTGTCTATGGAATCATAGTCAAGGAGGCCTCTGTGTGGGCATGGCTTTCTCCTGAGAATTCTGGGAAATCTGATTTTTTTTTTCTCTTGGAAGCAGGAGAGACTCTCTCCGCTCACTCCCTGGAAGAAGACACTTTACTGACGACACGTGGAACTACCTTCGTGCCCTCAGTTGGAGATGCTGCCTGGAGACCCCTGCCAGCTGAGAGGCTTATTCCATCACTGGAACAAAAGGCTTTCTACCCACTGGCCTGCTCGTCCTCCATTCGGTGTCATGGCATGTGTTTCCTGAGTCTGAAGAGGCTTTTATAGATTGGCATTGGACATAATACGGGACTTATAGGCTTGGATTGGACTTGGTTGGGAATAATTTCTTAATGTAAAA
>PVJH01039115.1:0-16646 GCA_004026705.1 Nesogale talazaci
GACCAAATGTAATCTCTCCACCCTTGTAAAGTTTTAGATTTACTGCTTATTGAAGGGAGTTTGGGGGCAGGGGGAGTAGCACAGGGTCAACATCATCTGAGCTCCCCACCCACCCACCCCCATATACCGCACCTCCTGAAGTGAAAGAATCGACAAAACACAGGCGAGTCTTTCTGCTGTTCCTTATCCTTGCGGAGACTGTCCAGGCGACACTCTCGGCACTTGGGCAGCTGTGCAACAATATTCACACAGGAGTCATCCTGTACAAAGGCCTCGCCACTCTGCTGGAGCTTCTTGACTTTGGCAGGGTCTGTCAAAACGGACTTCCGGCATGGCACTAGAGAAACAAAAGATGACCAAAATTTTTTGAATATGTGCTTATCACAGCAATATCACACTGGGTTCTATCCCAAAGGCTAGTTTGCGCAAAACAAGAACTCCCTCTCTTCACTTCTGGTTCAGTTGCAATTCCTAAAAAATAGGTTAGCACAAAACAACTATCAGAATAAGTACAAAAGTTTTGCTTTCTTTACAAAAACAATTCTTTAGTGAATCCATTTGTCAACTTAAAATTCCAAATTCAACTCCCAGTTTCAAGTTAGTGTATCCTTCTGCTCACAATTCTGCCATCGAATCCATTCCCAATTAACAGCGACCTTAAACATGCCCACACTAACCAAGCCTAGCACTGAGTGGATGCTAAACTCATAAGAGCCTTACAGAACAAAGTAGAATTATCTGCCCTTAATGTCTCCTTGACCAGAAATCTTTATGGGAAGTGATAATATCTTCTTTCTCCAGAGTAGCAGCTCAACTTTGGACCTGGGGGTTAGCAACCCATGGCATAATCCAGCATCCCGCCAGGTCCTTATTTTCACCCTCAGCTAAGATAAGCATCGTGGAACAGCTTTTCCAAATTAGGCATTTGATTCAAAATCCTTGTAAAACTGTGAGTCAGTAGTTAATTTCACCTCAACAGAGACCTGATCCTGCCATCTTTCATGCTAAAGAATAAAAACAAAACAGACTGAAGGTGTTTTCTACAGTAGTTTGCAAAGGCTAACCAAATAGCTTCACAGCAAAAACCTGGTCTATTAAATAAAAGTTGTCTTCTAAATGTCCCCAAGAGATATTCCTTGACTACGTCCCATTGGAATTAAGAGCACTGGGTAAAGACAGGATTATAGTTCTGGGGAAATTCATGTTTGTTGGCTTTTTTTTAAAGTTTTGATTTACAGCAGGCAGAAGAATTGAAAAAGAAAAGTTAAGTTTCTACACAGAGAGAAAAAGCAAGCAATCAGAAAGAATGATCTTTTTTGTCAATCCAAACAACACAAGAAAGACTCCATTTGTAAATGATGAGCCTTTGGAAATAGTTCATTGAAAACAGACAAAAAAGTTATCTCAGTATCCAAGAAGAAATACCCCCAAATCGTGTGTCCTTGTCATTTGAGTAATACTCAGACTTCATCACAGCACTCCAAAAGTTTTAAATCAACTCCAAATCTAAATTTTAACTTGGGCAAAATTTCTCTTCACCATGACTCGAATACAAATGATTTGTTTCCATAGTGCAATGGTGGACATTTCCATTACAAATGGGGCAAAAACTTGGAGGTAAAGGGATAATTTGCACCAATGAAGTCCAAAGCCTGGCATAATCATCTGCATTAGCTCCCATGGCTTGAAAACAATCCCATGTCGTCCGAAACCAACTAGACAATGAGTGGCCCTGCTAACCATGCTCTCTCTGGATTCTGAATGAAGGTCCACAGCCCTGCACTTCCACTCCACCGCCAAAGCCCACTGAGATGGCAACTCTGCTTCTTCAGCTTTGGAAGGACCCACAAATAAAATCAGCAATCGTAATTTCCAAAAAAGACACTGGAATCTGTTGCATGAACTTTTCCTATAAAGTCATTTTCATACATTTGCTAACAAGAAACAAGTGTACATATATCTACGACTACCTCTTACCTACTCCCCCGAGAGAAATGCACAAAGACTTACCATTCTGGGTTTTATTGTGGTTCCTTGTACAACAGTTTTCATTGTTTACTTTTCCAGATGATTCATTTAAGTTCTGTGGCCGACAACTTAAAGTTGAAGGTTCTACTTTTTTTTCCACGCTGCTACTAAGGCCATCATGATCAACCCCTGCTTTCTCTTCTGGATTACTTGAAAGGGCCACTCGAGCATCAGAAGTTGAAGGTGTATGTTCTAGGTGTTTCTGCAGTTCAGGAATACTGGCAATTTCCAACTCTACCTTAGGAGAAGGCTTTGTTGGTAAGCACTCCTGAAGAGGGGCAGCTGGTGGGTGAAAAGTAGATTCCGTTCTGTTTTCCTGATCAGTGTTTGTTTTCAGCAGGGGACAGCTACTCTTTGGTTCACTCAGAGTTTTCAAATCTCCAGTTCCAATCAAAGACAACTTTGAAGAGAGTAATCCGGGTTTGCAGATAGCATCTGGCTTTGTTCTCAGAGTTTCAGGCTTCACATGTAGACACGAAGAAAGTTCTTCGGGTAAACTCTGTTTGTGACATCTGAAAAAGACAGTAGGTTGAAACACGGGCATCCAGGTCTCCCTCATTTTTTGCTCAGTTTTAGAAATGGAATGTTTGATTTGCCAAGGCAACCAATATGAAGGCAGAAGAAAACTATTTTAAAACAAGTTTCTGTGAACTAGAGTTAAAAGTAATCTGTCACTGGCTCTGCAAAAATATCTTAACCATTCTTCAAAAAAACACTATACAATCCTATTTGCATGTAATTATAAATTTCCCAGACTTCGAGCTAATTTCTAACTTCTTACAACACAATCAACTTCCCCCCAAATGGAATGTCAGGTGGAATCAGAAACTACTCAGATTAGATGCTCAGTTGTTTTCAAATGCCAACACCAAGAGAAAACTGCTAATCTCTTATTCGATAAAGATTACACTTCAATTTGAAAGGGTAAAACTAGTATTTTTTTTGGGGGGGGCATCATTGCCCTCTGGTGGGAGTAGGAAGCCCAGCTTGGCTCCTGGAGAGCTGCTGCTGGATTTGAACTGCCAACCCAGTGGGCCGCAGTCCCGCACACAAACACTGCGTCATAGGGACTCACCCCAAAACTAGTATTCTTAACAGAATCTTCTGGCAGATCAATGTGTCAAGATAAAATAAATCTCTCTCACACTCTCTCTATACACACACACATACACACACACAGATAAGATGCTAGACATCCCTGGGCTGAGCCCTGGTGGCGTAGTGGTTGTGCGCGGGACTGCGGCCCACTGGGACGGAGGTTCAATTCCAGCAGTGGGGCTGGGCCTCCTACTCCCACCACCGGAGAGCAGTGATGCCCCAAAAACCAAAAAAAAAAAAAAAAAAAAAGCTAGACATCCCAAAGATAAATTTACTACCAATAAACAAAATGCGGTATACTTGTGTAGTGGAAAATTAGTTATCCAAGAATAAAAAATTATGATCTATGCTCTGACATATTGAACCTTCAAAACACAAAAGGGAAAATGTACGATCCCACTTGTGAAAAAATGCAGTCAAATGCAGAGACAAAAATGTACTGCCCGCACCAGGGCATAGGGGAGGGGGTGAAAGGGAGTGGAGAGTTACTGCTTAAAAGCTACTTGGTTTGTTTGCAGGGATGAACATTTTTTAAGTTTAGTGACAATGACTAACAAAACACAGAGAATGCAATTATATATGTAAAACAGCAATTTAAAAATATATTTACAATTAAATATGAAAAGCAAAGATAACCAACCAACCACCAGCAGCATAGAATCCTATCCAGGTAGAAACAACATGGAACCAGCCTTAACACTGCACACTCTAAGTCTTGTTTAGCTGGTCAGTGATCAGGATCCCAAAGCAAACGGAACAGTCAACTAATCAATTACTTGTTCACAATAGGAATGTATTAGGGCATTTCCATCCTACATCTTACCAGGGCAGCCTTAAGGAACTTTTGCTTCTCTGACACTCATCCTAAAGTCTTGTCCCTAGCAAAATATAGTCCCTTTTTCCCGCTATACTCTCAACCTCACAAAACAATGAAAATTTCTCCAAGAAATTTCTACTTACAAGTCACCAAACTTATTATTGTTACCTCTTTCTACTCTGAAAATGGTTCCTCCTTCCCTCTGACCACTCTGACCATTCTCCAAGCTTCCCCTCAGAACACCAACATTTTGTCCAGTGCACCATTGTGATTAGCCACTCTCCCACTTTTTGTCGTGGGCTCCCAAACCTACTTTCTTTTATACAGGTCTGTCTTTGTACAGGCCATCATCCCATCCTGAAGAGATCCTTCCCTTTAAAACTCACTGATCAACTGGAATCCACAACTTGTGGTTAAACACTACATTTCTTACTCATTTTCCTCACCAATGCTTTGAAAACAATACCGCCAACTGCTATTGCTCCATTTCTATTACCGTTACTTCTTCCACCACCCCACTTGCCAGCTGGACTTGCCGTCAATGCACGTGGGAGTTACTGAGAACCACTCACTATGAGTATGTTTACCCTCTTACTCCCAGAGAACTTCAGTCTGCCACATACAACAAAACTGTTCCTTTTCCCTGCAACACAGAGGTTTGCTTATTCATTCTATCAAATCAAGAAAGCCTGTTCTCATGACTCCTCACATACACACCATTTTCCATGCTGTTTCTGTATGCTTACTACACTTGCTGCTGTCATCTGGCCAATCCTTCCTCTCGGAAATGTTATCAAAAAGGTCCCTAGATAGATAATCTTAGAATGCATAAGAGGTCATGACACCAAATCTTGGTCTACTAATACTCTCTCCTTGACACAAAGAATATGGGTAAATCTTGCCACCTGAGTGACGTAAACACAGACACAGAAGAAACTATGACTCAAATATTTTTTCTTAATACTATAATTAACCATCTGTAACAAATGAGTGCTCACCCTTGAGGAATTTTTGCTCCAAGGTTCGGTGGAGAGTTGGCAGCTTGGGGGGTACTTTGCTGTCTCAGGTCCTTACTAGGTGGAGTTGCTGCAGTGCAGCCAAGTAGTATCTCCTTAAACACTGTGGTGGGAACAGACTGTACAGGACACACACTGGGAGAGGCCTAGAAGATACCAAACCAACAGATATTAAAAATGCAACCCACAGTGGTGAAATCGCAAAACGCTCTGAAAATTCAAGATGACTTGCTTAGTTTAATATTAAGTAAATATAAAAGAGCAGAACCCAATAAACAAAATAGTAGAGCAAGCAATGAATCGTAACAATAAGGACTCACAATTATATATGGTAAATACACTTTAGTTTTTCACAAAACTTGCCTCCTTATAAAAATACACCATCTGATCTTTTTCAGAACCCTGAAAAATTACTCCAGGAAGCTATTGTGTTAGTCATGTAATATGCAGAAATGAGCTTTAGCTGACAGTCTCAAATGCTCACAGCTTCAATATGAACACATTTTAATAATAATTTGAGTCTATGTCCTGGCTGGAGACCAGAACACAAAGGACTCACTGACACTGGTGCCTCCTGGGTACCAAAATAAACCTTTGCAAAACAATGGAGGATGAGCACACAGTTGTTGCTCTCAATTGGCTAAGTCACATAGGTTATCACAGTTGGAAAAAATTTCAAGTTATGACAGGCCTGTGAGAAACAGTTGGAATGCCATCCCATTTTCCTCTTCATGGAGTTTCAGCCTCACAATATAAATACTGGACCCACTTCTTACAGTTTGTAATACAAAGCAAGCTTCTTATTTTGAAAAAGAAGAGAACTTAACCTCAGACAACCATATATTCTCTTGCTACACCAGGTCCATTCACTATCTTCCCCAAGCCTTGTCATGTGTGTCCACACTTTGAGTAACTTTCTCAATAGCTCTTTCACATCACAATGGCTTCCACTCTTCGACCTTAGCACCATATTCAAAGCTGACATTACTTAACAAAGAATTTCCCTCGGTAAGTTTCTTCAACTTCACAATTAAGAATACATCTCTACATAGCTTACTCAGCTATTTCTGAAGACATTTATTCTCACAGGCTTAAAAGGACTAGTATTTGGTTCAAGTAACTGCAACGGGGTAAATTTACTTCATGCTGTTAAAAGTTTTGGCAGAGCTTTGAGTTATTTTGAAATATTAAATGATCACATCATATATTACACTGTTAGTCTACTCAGTTGTAGTTAAGTTTTAGCTTAGTGTTTGTCAGAAGGATTTTTCCCTTCATCTGTTTGAAATATATTCTAGGAACTGTCAACTTTACCTAGCTGGGACTCAAGTTTCCTAATCATTAAAAGAGGAGATTCCACATACCTATTCCAAAAACCCCTTTCAATTCTAACTTACAGTGCTCTGGTAATCTCCTTAAAATAACAGTTTAGTCGAGTTTGTCAAGTCATTTCAAAATGTTTGTTCAAGGTTTACTTTACCAAGTAACCCCCTTCAAACTGTAACTTCCTTAATTTTTAGTTTAGAATTGATTAACTAGTAATATGGCACTTTTCCCTATTCTCCTGAATGTAATATAAAGGCAATTATATCAGATTTACACATACATTTTAAAATCTGTACCACATCCTTAGAACTGCTCACGTGAAAAAACAAAACACCCTCACCATCTCTCATTTTATCTATCTGATCAATAATCTAGCAAATTCTTCTTTTTCCAAAATCTTTATCAAAAGGATAAACCTCTCTTCCCCAAGTGACCACTAACCTCCTTCTCCCCCTTTATTATGCCTCCAAATTTGTGACTTTTTCCCATTGTTGTCTGTACCTTCTCGCTCCTATAGACAACTTATTCTGCTACAGAGCAATCTTTATAAAATATAAGTGAAATCAGATCTGTTGTGCAGTCACTCACCAGCATGTTCCACTCATCACTCATACCATTCCTCTGCTGCTTGCTCTCCAACTACATACTAGCTTCTGGTCTGTCAATCTAAGATCTTTCTTGCCCAGGTCTTTGCTCATGCTAGTCTCTCTGTGTGAACTTCCATGTGGCTGGTTGTTTCCATTCTTTCACTCTCAAGTCTACTCAAATCTCACCACCTCAGAGCATCTCTCTTTCTGAAAAATTGCCCTATGTGCCACTCTCTTGCTTTGTATCATAATACAATATATCTTTTAAGGCACTTATCATACTTTAATTACTTACTGTCTCACCAATATTCCTATAGTCCTTATAGGTAAAAATCTTGTTCTTGATTTCAATGGCATATTTCATAAAGCCAAATACTTAACAGAAACTCGATAAGACATAAATAAATGCATGCTATTAGCACTTACTATTTTAAATTATCTATTAACAAGTCTTAAAAGTAACCTGAAAAGCCAGGCAAGAATGCCCACCACTGTATATCCAGTGGGTAACACATATTACATATGCAATATCATCTGCTGAAAAGAGAGATGAAGGGCCAAGAGCAAAGAGAAGGAGAGAGAGAGGGATCGAGTTGGACAATGGTGATTTACCACACCGAGAAAAGGATGGCAAGGAAGAGCACCACACTGATGAAGATTTTTGGTGTTAGTTGTTGGTCTGAATCCAATTTCTGTCACACTTATTTAACTCAACTAAGCTTTAGCTTATTCACGCAGGAGAGTAATGAGACTTAGTTTTTAAGGCCTTGCTTTACCACAGTGCCTAGCACATAGTATAATAAATTTTAGAGATTTGTCTTGAAGTAGAAAAACATTGTGAAAATATTTGTCAGAATTGCATGAAGATATTTTAAATTAGCATAAGTGATGGAGCTTTTCCTTAAATAACTGAAAGTATGTCAACATACAATTTTACTACAGTTCAGCTCAATTAGATAGGGCTCCAATTCTCAAGTCCATCTTCATGTGCACACCTACATCTACACACTGGCCTCTCACTTGACAAAGAGTCAAAGTTACTTCTTACCTGAAGAGTTTCCCTGAAGGTCTTCTATACCAGTCATGGCAATAGTTCCTCCCTGCCAGCAGACGGAGATAATATCATTGAGTGTATGATGGTACTCTACAGAAGAACCCTGCTGGCTTGCACTTCTCAGCAGACGCATTCACAATTAACCACACAACGCTGTAACTCTGAGAAATAGCTAGGCAGAGAAGACCTTCAAGGAGCCAGGTTATCTTGGCCAAAAGCATTCACCAAAGCCTCAAAGCTCCTGCCTACCTAATACCAAACTACTGCCTTCCAAAGACCACCCAAAAAAGTAAACTCTACACCAATTCAACCCATTTGGGAAGTACAAATCTACTACAATACCAAGAAAACTATATGAAAAAAAAAAACCTTTTCTGTCACACCGGGTCACTGTGGTGGAGGGAAAGTTCATCATATGGCTCTTCTATGCAATTTTCTGTAAATCCCAAAAGTGAAGAGATGAGAGTATACAAGTAGAGTGTGTAACACTAACAGAAGGGATGATCAGCTTCAGTAACACTCCCCTAGCTATTAGGATGAGCCATCTTTACTTAGAGCAGGAAGGCAGAAATTCCAGGACCATTGAAAGGAAGGCACGTTGTGATCTCTATGTGAAGTGAGACTAGAGGAACCAGAGGCCACGGTCAAGACCAAACAATGAAACAGCACGGAGACTCTAAGGTGGAGCAGCAGGCCAAGTGGCCATGTACTTGAGATGCTGAGCTCTAGAGAGACTTGGCTGCGGGCTGGTACTGTGGACCAATGACCGGATCCTTAATATTTTCTGATTCTAACTCCCCTAGTAAAGCCTCCATAATTCGGAGTATTGTCTGTGAGTTCTGCATGGCCATTGATACAGATGGTGAAACCCAACATAGAAGCAGAGCGCTATGGAAAGAACAGCTCAGCTCGGTGGAGGGTGGAGACATGTCTGACTTCTGCCTTGGAGCAACTGGGAAGCCTTAGGAGGAATCAGATGTGGCCCCTGCACCCTTGCCTAGTTAATTTTGAGTTGGAATCAACTCCTCAGCATCACCACCAACAAACAACCACTATCTTCTACCTTCTATTACCACTAAATATGCCACTGTTTGAGAATGACAAGACAAGAACAGGGTCTCAGTGCTAAAACACATCTTTAAAATAGCAACTTTTCTTTCAAATTTAAGGCTTTAAAAGATACTCATTTCTAGGCCCTATCATTTCAAGAACAAACCAACATATATGAAGTACTGGACAACAAGCAAGGCAAAATAAATAAGAGATGCCTTGTACCCTTCAAGTATTTTAGTCAGGCAAAGGCCAATAATATGCAGGCATTGTCACACTTTACAAGTAGTAGCTCCTTGAAAGTAATACATTTTTACACACTTCATTTCCTCTCCCATGACTGATGAACTTGGCACTTTGAAGACTGACACTTTTACTCACAAAGTGTCCACGGATCCCATCTAACCCTCTCCACAAACGATTCTTCCATTGTCCATCAGGAAGCCAATGCTATTCATTGGCTCCCACCCCCAACACAGCATCATGATGTTTTCTTTTCAATACTTCCCCAAATGTTGATGGTGCACCGATAGTGTGAATCCTATGTGAGTCAGAACCTTATAGGGCTTTGCTTTTCTGGGTCTCACAAGTTTTCTCCCTTTGACAGGTTGCATTCTTTTAACTTTTACATGGTTCACTTATTCTGGTAAACATTTAAGTTTTTGTTGCTAATGTTTCCACCTTACACAAGTTCTGGATTCCACAAATTGGTATAGTCATGTCAATCACCCACTCTGCCAGAGATCATGAACACTCATCCAATCAAACCCTTTTGTTCCATTGAGTTGGTACCCACTCGTGGTTATCCTACGTACAACAGAACAAATACCACCTAGTCCTAGACCATCCTCATAATCACTCTTACTGAGCTCACTGATATAGCAATTGCATCAATCTATTCTGTTGTGAGTCCTTTTTCCACTGCCGTCCACTGCCGCCCCCCGTCCCCCCCACTATATCAAGCATGATGTCTCTTTTCAGAGGTTGATCTCTCTTGACAACATTTCCAAAGTTCATGAGTACTTTGCTTCTAGTGCTTCGGATCAGTTTACTTTGAGGATTAATGTGTGCCTGATCCAAGCCATGGTATTCCCAGTGGTCTCATAGGCATGTGGCAGTTGGACATTAACTCAATGCTTTTGAATTATAGTATCGGTGAAGAATATTGAGAGTATCATGGAATAACAAAAGAATAAACATCTGTTTTTTACTTCCCAGAATCCTCCTTGGACTTTGCCCAAATTATAGAATATATCACAGATACCACTTGCAAATAAAATTTTACTGAAGATCATCCCACCCAACAATAGTTGCAGCAATACATTTCAATTGATATTCCATTGGTTCCTGGAACCTTGACTTATAGCTAATTCCTTCAGTGTGGCTTCAACCTCTTCCTTTAGTACCAATGGTTCTCATCATATGCTACTTCCTGAAATAGTTGAAATGTAGTCTTTTTGATTCAGTGACTTTGTGTTCTTTCCATCTTCTTTTGATGCTTCCTGTGTAATTCAATATTTTGCCCATGGAATCTTTCAATATTACACTTTGAGGCTTGATTTCTTTTTTAAGTTCCATTAGTTTAAGATATGCTGACCTTATTAAAATTAGAAAATGCTTTTGGTTTTCTAATTCTAGGTCTTTGAACATTTCATTACAATATTTTATATTTTCTTCTAAAGTTAATCTTTCTAATTTTCTGTTCTTCCAGTTACCTAACTTATTCTATAATTAAAAGCAAGTTTCATGAGCCTCTTCTGACATGCGCTTGCTTGGTCTTTACTTTTTATGGCCTTTTGTTTTCTTCATGCATGATGTTCTTGACGGCACCCACTGTTCATCAGGTCTTCAGCCACTAAGTGATAAACACAGAAAATGTGTTCTTTTTTTTTTCCCCCCTTTCCTGGCTCACTCTGTTCTTATGTACTCAAAATTCAGTTGGAATGTACTAAGGTCACATTTTAGCTGTCATGGACTTTCTTCAGCTTCAACTTGAACTTACATTTAAGCGGTTGATGGACTGTTTCACAGTTGGCTCCTGGTCTGGTTTTAGCTGCTAATATTTATCTTCTCCACCATCTCATCATCCAGAGAGAGTAAATTTGATTTCTGTATAGTCCATCTGAAGTTTACATCTGCAATGAAGTCATTGGCCTTGCAAAATTCTACCATGTGATCTCCAATTTCATTTTTATTACAACTGTATTTCCCAACTATGTTCCATCCTGATTCCAACTCTTGCATTCCAATTCCCAGTAATTATTAATGCATCTTAATTGCATGCTTGATTAATTTCAGACAGCAAACACTGGTAGAACTCTTCATTATCTTTTCACAAGCTTTAATGGTTGGTGCATATATTTGAATAATAGCTGTACTGACTGGATTTCCTTATACATGGATACATATAACCTTATCACAGCTTGAACTGAACTTCAAGATAAATCTTGAAATGTCCTTTTTTGCAAGACACAACACTATTTCTCTTGAAGCCATCATTCCTGGCATAGTTAACCATATGACTGCCTGGTTCTAAATGGCCAGTGTCATTTGATTGGCTCACTACAGCCTAGCATATTGATCTTTATGCATTCCATTTCATTTTTTGTAACATCCAATTTTCCCACTTTTACGTTTCATACATTCTAAGTTCCAATATTAATAGATATTTGCAGTTGTTTCTTCTCTGAGTTATCCCCCATTAGTAAACAAAGGGTCCAAAGGCTTTATTCTAGAAGGCTGTAGTTCATCCACGTCATTGTGGTCAACTCTACTTTAAGAATGCAGTTCGCCCTCGAAGTGCCTTCTGATCTGAGTGTATCTGCTGGCACTATCTCTGACAGTGTTCTGCTCCTACCCATAAGGTTTTCAGTAGTTAATTAATTCCACGGGAGTGGATGAGGGAAGATGGGAGCAGTGAGTGGGTTAGTGGGATCATAAATTAACCTGAAGTGGGGCAAAAGCTGAGGAGATTGGAAGCTGTGTACGAAGTAGTGCCAGATAGATTTAGAAGACTAGATATTAATACATGGGAAATGGAGGAGGGAACTTGACCTAATGAAGATGAAGTATGCCTCTTCAAAGTCTGTTATTAATTCTGAAAGCCCTGCTGAAATCTGTTTATTTTGGATGACCCTGCTGATATTTGAAATACCAGTTAACATAGCTTCTCACACCACAGCAACACATAGACCATCACAACACAAGCTCACAAACTGATATTGTAGATTACTGTCCAATAATTTCTCTTAACTTGATTCTAAGATAGAATAATCACTTACATAATGTCCTCACTATTAGTCCTTATACATTATGTCCCTGTAAGTAGCTTCGTATCCATTCCTGTCTAAAACAGGGATCCCTACTCCCTGAGCCAAACCCCTTTCTATACAGGGTACCTATAAAGAGTTTAATAAGTGATCGTCCATCCATGTCACTTAAGCTTTCTAAGCTAAAACTGCATTTGACAAAGCAGACCCTCCACATGTTCTGTCCTCTTCATTAGGTCAAGTTCCATCCTCCATTTCCTACGTACTAATATCTAGCCTTCTACTAAATCCAACTGCTACTACTTCCTCCACAGCTTTTAATCTCCTCGGCTTGTGCCCCACTTCAGGTTAATTTATGATCCCATTAACCCACCCACTGCCCCCTTTTTACTCTTACCATCTTCTCTCATCCATAATTTGCAGAGCTCATGTCAATCTCCTAAATTAAAACCTGCATATATCGCCCCTCTCAACTTTTTTTTCCTCCTCTGACCCTACCTCTCTTCCTAAGCCTCCTATATTCCAGCCAAATAAAAACTCCTCCTCTCACTGACAGTGCTTCAGCACTTGGTGCTTCTTCAAGGAACCTGCACAACTTTTGCTCAAAGCACAAACTTGAGAGCCCTTTAGGTAGGCAGGGTCCTAGATTACACTATGGAGGCTTTTACACAAGGACATCAGACACCTGTTTCCAGGACAAGGTTTCCAGCAAACGCTAAATGGTCAGTAATTCTATTATCTTGGTTAGATGTATTTGTAAACTTCAAGTCCAAAGTGAAAGGTAGTATTAATTTTCACAAGAATTCCTTCCATAACCAAAGTTTCCACCCAAAAATTCAAGTCTATATATACTTAGTAAAAAGACAAGTATTAACTTACTACCTTGATTTACAGTTTAGGGCCAAGTATCAAACTGCTTGCTGCCTACACACAGGCTTAAGATTCAGGAAAGCCAATCACCCTAGTTACCCAGATTCTAGTCCATTCACTCCAGGCTGCCCTTCATTCAAATCCCATATTCATTATTGGACTGCAATCTGGCCTATGTCCATGCCATTTCTCCTTGCTTACTGTGTATGTTAGTCCGGGTATACTAGAGAAATAAATCCACAGATATTCATATGTGAATAAGAAAAAGGTTTATATACAAGAGTAACTGAATACTGAGAAAACATTCCAAACCTGTCCTGTCCAAGCCTCTGTCTGATATCAGTCCATAGATACCAATCAAGTCCTCTTTAGACTCATGAAACACATGTAATGACACCGAATGCGAGACAATTATACATTAAGAAAGCATCTCAACCCAGTCCGTTGGTGTTGTAAGCACTCAGCACTGACTGTAAGCACTATCTATGTGGTTTCTTTCAGAGGTCTGATCAGGGCAGGTTCGTGTGGCTTCTCCAGCTCAGGGCATTGGCGTAGTTCCATGTGTCTTGTCAGCTGTAATGTCTCCCAGGGAGTCAGTCTTCTCAGGAGAGTCTCCAAGAGAGTGAGCAGTGTGAGAAGGTATCTCCTAGCTCCAAGGAGGGAAATAGAAGTGTCCAGAATTCTCAGGAAAGGGTCATGCCCACAGAGTCCTCAGTGGTTATATCTTGAGTGACAGGCCAGACTCCACCCCTTCGCTCATAATCCTCTCAAATTGAGATCAGATTAGGTAACTTATATCTACTCACAAGACCCAGGCTCCCTAGGCTACCAATAATCTTAACAACAACACTAGCCTGGTCAGGTTTTTTTTGTTTGTCTTTTGTAAAACATAAAGGTGTTTTTTTTGAACATTATAATACAGAAAAATGAAGCACCAGTGCATTTAGACACTTACTGTACTCTGAAACGATCCTAATGATGAAACTCATCTAAAAGAAATAGTCCTAATTTCTCGATCCAAACCCTCACTACCATAAAATAGCGTTAATCTAGCACTTGAAATCACCGTGGCAGTCACAGAAATCTAGACTTTTCAAGGTAGAAATGACAAATGACAAACAGGCCACTTCCTCTGAAAAGTGACTACTGGGTTACCCAATCAAAATTTCATACTATTCAAAGACAGGTGCAAGAATACATCTTCTTTTGCAACCCAAACAATTTGATACAGATAAGGGACTTGTCAAAACAAAAATAAAAACAAAAAGTTCATACTATTAAAGAAGACAGGGCCCTATTTCGACATCAACTCATCTAAAATTCTTAAGTTTGCTCCTCCTCACATATTCTTCCAAATTCACAACTTTAAAAATAGTACCATATAGTCAAATTGTTAAAGCTAATAACTTCAGAAAACACACACGCAAAACTATTTCTTACACAGAAATTCTGAACCAGAAACAATAATTTCCACCTGCTTAAGTATAGGAATTATGGTTCAAGAGCTGAAAACTACTAAACAGCAGAAAAGATGGCACAGGAGACCAGAGAAGATAGCTTTATAAACACTAATAAAACTTGCCATGCATGGTTAGCACTTAAAGAAAGCAGTGACAAAACTAATCAAGGTTACCTCAGAGCAAGATTTTGCTTGTTTGGAAACCTGGCTTCCATTATTTTCAGAAGACTTCCGTTTTATAGCTCCGGTTGTAGAATTACCTAAGATATTAAAAAAATAGGTAAGTTGGCTTAATGTGAGAACAAAGGAAAAAAGAAAAAAGTATTTTAATCCAACAGTAACTTACCACATGTCACAAAGTTATCATGTATAACTTCAACATGAATCAGTGATGGTTCAATAATATTCAGTGCTGGAATCTTAAAAAAAAAAATTTTTTTTAACTGGAAAATTAAGTGTTAAGAAACTAGGGGAAAGTTATCTCAGTAATAACAAGCAAAAAACATTGCGCTTACAAATATTTTAAAAACAATTGTGATGCTCAAATATTTTAGTAGAAAATAACAAAGGTACTTTGCTCCATTTTATAATACATATTTTTTTACACTTATCTTCCCTTCCCAAGTTAGCTTATATGGAATTGTCATCATCTTTACCTTAGCACAGTTCACTTGTAGAGTTTTTGATGCTGGGTTCCCATTTACAATGGTTGCGGAAAACCACTGAGTATGTGGTTCTAAGCTATAAATTTTTACTTCTGAACCAACCAAGTTTTTGTCACCTTAAAAAAAATTAGAAAAAAATTACATTGTCTCCTAATAACACCATTATTATCCTGGGCAATCTTTCCCTAACTTTCAAAACAAAATCTAGTAAGTAAACATTCAAAAATAACACTATGTATATGAAAAGACTAGTTTTTAGCAAAACTTTTTATTTTAAAGCTCTTTTCCTAACAATTTATCTCAAGGATGGCCTGTGAAGAGTTTTAATGAAAGTAAACTCAGGATATTTTGAGAGTGATGATGGCAACAAGTGTGCAAATGAGATCTGCATACAAGTGATGTATTTACAGATGTATGTGAGGGGAGTTGTGTGAGTACCCAATAAAGTGATTCATTAAAAAAAAGGGGGGGGTAGCTTTTTTTTTTTTTAAAGAGGAGCTTATACCAAGGGCTCAAGTAGAAAACGTTTGGAAATGAATGTGGTAACGTGTGCAAATGTGCTTGAAACAGATGATATACTGAATGTTAAAATAGCTGTAAGAGCCCCCAATAAAATTATTAAAAAAAGTAAACTCAGGAACCCCAAAACAAACTACTGCATCAGGTAACATAAATGAAGACTGTGAAAATGGCCAAGCAATTCAATAATAGGAAATGAGGTAAGATTACCAAATTAATACCTTTATCAATTTTATAATTAAAATCATGTCATGTCAAAATAGAGTGGATCTTCTAGAATAACCTACTGTATCTACTCATGGATAAGCCAAGTTTTTCAGCACATTTTTAATGCAGTTTTTGTGCTAAAATTAGGTGCCTCAGCGGATATTCGGGCTGGCTTATACCTGAGTATATACAGTACTTTCATATAATTCCTGAACTTTCCACACTTCACAGGCTCTAGGATACTCAGTCTTACACATACTATAAGAGGAAAAAAATTTCTTAAAAAATTAGAAATTTCAATAAGAAAATGAGTGAGGACTAAAATTTAAGGTTTCCCCGCCCCGTCGCTAATCATTAAATTAACTTATTCATACCTTGTAAAAGATGACTTTCATCTAAATGTTTCACAATCAAAGCTTGAAATTCTTTACTGACATCCTGATTATCCGAAAGGGAAAGGCGAAGACTGTTTACATCCTTGAAAAAAAAAAAAAAAGTCTTAAAGAGATGTTCAAATTCCAATGGATTATTTCAATCAGTTTAATTAAGGGTTACAATAGCGTCAGATAGCCATTTGATGGTAACAAATTATGCTAGCATCAATGAGCTGGACAAAGTTAAGAACCATCAAATAATCATCGTTCCGCAAATTGAAATAAAGCCATTCAAAGGTAAGAGTTA
>PVJH01039116.1:0-16654 GCA_004026705.1 Nesogale talazaci
CATTCTTCTTCCAGCATCACCAGTATAACCTGAATGGCAGAACATGCAGCCAGAGCAGCAGGGGCCTGTGGCTGACTCCATCCTGCCCACTTGGGTACCAGCAGCATCTACTGCATGCAGCACCAGCCACCCCAAACCAAAAGGTAGAGTCACACTTGCCATGCAAGGACCTGGACAGCCCTATCTTCAGTGCTGTAAGCACTGCACATAAAGTATCACCTCCAATTACCCTAAAATGCTGTGTAAATTACTATCCACATCTGCAGTCAGTACAAGAAAGCAAGAGAGACAAACTGCAATGTCTGAAGAGGATCTGAACTTAGCAACACACACAGAAGAAGCAGACTGAACCAACAGAGGTAGAATGTTCTGCATGCTGCTTAGAGTCATTCAGGATCCAAAGGAATCAATACAGAAGAAGACTGAAAAGAATAGAGAAGATAAGTGTACTTACTGAAAGGAAATATAAGATTTGAGGAAAGATGCAGAAGAAGCAAAGAAAATGATAAAAGACTACTAACTTGCTAGAAAAAAAAAACTTCTATCTGTGACCTCAAGGACAGTCCTGCAGAATTAAACAAACGTGAAAGACAACCAAACAAGATAATTAAACAAAAGCTGAAGAAAACATGAGAACAGTGAGCGATGCTATAAGGAGAAACAATAATCAAATAATCAGCATACCACAGGAAGACATAACAAAGAAATCAACAATCAAATTAGCAAGAGAATTTCTGTGTGGTGGTCATGTATTTTGGTGTCATTTTCATGATTGGGAGTGTAGGGGTAGAGTCTAGGCTGTCAATCTGGAGATAGCCAAAGAGACTTCTGTGTGGGCATCGCCTTCTCCTGAGAATTTGGAGAAATCTCATATTTCCCCCATGGAGGTGAGAGACTATAGACTCAGTTCCTCAGAGACGCTCTGCTGACAAGACACAAGACTCAGTTCCGTGGACACCCTCTACTGACAAGACAAGATGGCAGCATACACCCTGAGTCCTAGCACCTCGAGGACCTGGAAGGGAAGCCACATGGGCTTATCCTGATGGACACAGACCTCTGAATTTGAAAACGCCACAGAGAGACCCCTGACAATGCTGAGATGCTTCTACCGCCAATTGATACTGCTGATGGATCCTGAGCCCTTGAAATGAGAAGCCATGGGGATACCCCTGTCAATGCCAGGATATTTCTACTGCTGCTGGATATACAAGACTCTGCACCCACTGGCCTGTGATTGTCCTGGTCTCATTGAACATGCTTTGTGAGTCAGAAGGAGACTTTATAGACTGGTGTTGGACATGTAAGCTAATATTGGACTTATGACCTTGGACTGGACTGGGTGGGGATGCTTTCTCAATGTTCCATTCCTCTTTTATATAAACCTTCCCCTTATATCCATATGTATGTTTAGGTTCTGTTTCTCTAGCCTACCTGGACTAACACATCCTGGAAGAAAACTCCCCCAATTTAAGGAAAAAGAATCTGACAATGATCCACAAAGTTGAGGTGACACCAATTAGACAACCCCAACAAAAACAAAGGTATATAGTCAGATTATTTAACTTTGAGGAACAGAAGAAAATCTTAAGAGGAACTAGAGGGGAAAAAATGAAGTCACCTATAAGGATAATCAGATTAGAATATGCTCAGACTTATCAGCAGAAACCATGATCAAAAGGAGTGAACACAATAGCATCTTCTGAAAGTTGAAGGAGAAAATAACATTAATCCAAGATTCCTCTATCCTACCAAACTCTCCATCAAAATAAATTCAGAGTTAAGGGTTTTCCAAGATCAGGAAAACTTTAGAGAATTTGGTTGTTGCTGTTGTTTTTAAAAAAGACATTAGAAAAGTTACTTTCCAACTCACTTTGGACAGAAGATCAATACAGAGCACAAGCCTGAGAGTAGGACATAGTTTACCACTATCCAGAAGTCAATGCAGTCCAAGCAATGCCCAAGATATCTTTGACTCAGTGGTGCAAAGAAAGCAAGAATGAATCCTCCCACACATACACAACAGACTGCAAAGGAGGGGGTTAGGAAAATATCTATCACCAAAGGTATAAGATGACAGCAAAGAATCCACAGATGGATGTAATAACTCTGAGAATCAATGAACTGAACTTGTCTGTCAAAAATACAAAGGCTAGCAGGCTGGATTAGGAAACCAAATCCATCAATCTGTTATCTGCAAGAGACACAACTCGAGTTCACAGAAACATGTTGAGGATCAAAGGATGGCAAAAGGCAAAAAGTATATCATGCTAATGGCAATTTATAAAGAGCAGGAGTTGTATTTCTAATCTCTGCCAAAAAGTCAATCTCAAAGTAAGGATACTATATAATGCTTATGGGATCCGTAGACAGAGAGCCAGTGAGAAAAATAAATATATACATGCCCAATGAGAGACACCCAATATTTGTTTATCAAATCCTGGAAAAGTTGACAAAGGAAATCACAGGATCGACAATCATAGTAGACGATTTCAACAAACCACTCTCCAAGAAAGAGAGACCAGCAGGAAAGAAGCTTCAGAAATAAACTCTACAATTAGACATATTCAGACCTCTCCAACCAACTATAAAAAAATCATATTCTTTACAAGTTCACATGGCACATATTTAAAAACAGACTACGTTCTGGGACAAAAGTAAAGTTTGCGTAAACTGAAACATATAGAGGTCATTCAGATGTGCTTCTCTTACTACTATGCTATAAAAAATGTAACCAAAGAAAGAATAAAGGGGAGAGGGTAATTAAGGGGTCAAGATGGCAACCAGACAGAAACCAGACAGAAGGATGTACACTGGTACAGATAGGCACTGGGAACACAGGAAATCAAGGACAAATGATCCCTTCAGGACCAGTGGTGAGAGTGGCGATATCGGGAGGGTGGAGGGAAAGTGGGGTAGAAAGGGGGAACTGATGACAAGGCTCTACATATAATCTACTCCCTGGGTGATGGACAACAGAAAAGTTGGTGTAGGGAGATGTTGGACAGTGTAAAATATGATAAAATAATAATAACTTATAAATTATAAAGAGTTCATGAGAAGGGGGAATGGGGAGGGAGGAAAAAATGAGGAACTGATACCAATGGCTCAAGTAGAAAGCAAATGTTTTGAGAATGATGATGGCAACAAATGTACAAATACGCTTGACACCATGGATGGATATATGGATTGTGATAAAAGTTGTACGAGCCTCAATAAAATTATTTTCAAAGGGGAGAGGATATTTGGAGGATGAATAGCTTACTTCTTCAAAAGGAGTGGGTATTGGCCTAAATTAGATATGAAATTAGGAAGTTTCTAAAAAACTGAGGAAAAGAATACAACATTCCAAAACCTATGAGATACAGCAAAGACAGTTATCAGAGGTCACTTGATAGCAATAAATGCACACATGAAAAAAGAAGAGAGACTTATGGTCAATACCCAGTCACAAAACCTTTAAACAGTTAGAACAGAGTCAACAGAATAATCCTCTATAGACAAACACACACACACACACACACACACAAATCAGTGCGAAAATTAATAAATAGGAAATTTTTAAAAAGTGGGAAAATTGACTTAGTCAAAAGCTTGTTCTTCAAAAGGATCAACAAAATCAACAAACCTTTGGTAAACCTTACAAAGAATAGGAAGGAGCAGGCATCAATATCCAGAATGAAGGCTGAAATGGGGGAGATTACAATGGACCCTAATGAAATTAAAAGATTAATTACACAATACAATGAAGAACTATTCTGCAAGGACAATGACATCTTGGAAGACATGGAAAAATATCTGGAAAAAGAAAACACAGATGGTCTCATATAGGCATCAAGAACTTGAACAGATCCATAGCAAAAGAAGAAATAAATAAGGTTTATCAAGAAACTACCAACTTAAAAAATCCCTAGCCCAGATGGCTTCACAGAATACTACCAAGCATTTAGGGAAGAACTGACACCAATTCCAAACAAGCTCTTCCAGAACAGAGAAAAGAACCATAAATTCCCAAACACATTCTATGAAACTAGTATAACACTGATACTAAAGCAGGACAAAGGTTGAATAAGAATAGAGAACGACAAGTCAATAACCCTAAGATTGATGCAAAAATTCTTAACAAAATCTTGGCCAATAGGCTACAAAGTTATATAAAAAGAATAATCCATCATGACTCAGTGGGATTCATTCCAGGGTTGCAGGGTTAGTTCAATATCCAAAAATCCATCTGTATTATCCATCACATTGACAAGATAAAGGATAAGAACCACAGGATACCAATAGGTGAAGAAAAAGCATTTAACACCCATTCCTAACTGAGACACCCAAGAAGATAGAATTGGAAAGAAACTGGCACAACATAAAAGCTATATGTGGAAAACCAATAGCAAGCATTACAATCAATGGAGAAAAGATGGAAAATGGGAACCAGAGAAGGATGCCCCTTGTCCCCATTTTTATCCAACATCATCCTGGAGGTCCTAGCTAACAATATAAAGCAACAGAAGGATGGCAAAGTTATACATCTGGGGAAAGAAAATATGAAATCCTCATTATTTGATATGATTTTATAGAGAGCGAACCCCAAAGGATTCACAGTAGGAGTGTCAGAAGTGATGTAGGAATATGGTAGAGTGGCAGGGTACATGATTAACAAACAGAAGTCATTTGGGTTGCTATATACAAATGATGGGATTACAGAAGAAAAGATCAAGAATAGCCAAGCATAAATGGAAATATCTAGGGATATATGTAGAGAAAAAAAGCAACCCTGTATGAGCAAAACTATGGGACATTATTTCAAGAAGCCAAAAGGGACCTTCACAAATGGAAGAATATCCCATGCTTGTGTATGGAAAGACTCAATATTGTAAAGATGACAATCCTACTTAAGGCACTATATAAGTTCAATACAAATCCCAATACAAATACCAACATCTTTTTTCAAAGAAATGGAAAAACTGACTATCCACTTCATATGGAAAAGGAATAAGCCCAGAATTGACAAAGAATTCCCCAAGAAGAATAAACTGGGTGGTCTTGCATTCCCTCATTTTAAAACTTATTATACAGCCACAGTTTTCAAACCATCATGCTACTGGCATAGTGATAGATGCTTGGAACCCATGGTGAAGAACAGAAAATCCAGAATAAAAACAGCAGCTTAAAAACAAATGATCTCTGCTAAGGGTCCAAAAAATATCAAATGGAAAGCAGATGCCCTCTATAACAAACAGTACTAAAAAAAAAAAAACCTGGATATCAACCTGTAGAAAAATGAAGCAAAACCCTGACATCACTCCACACACAAGAATAGATCCACGGTGGATCATAGGCCTAGAGATAAACCCTCAAACTACCAGGATCATCAATGAGAAAATTGGGACAACACCAAGAATCTTAGTCCAGTGAATACATTCAGGCTATAAGAAATAAGAAAGAATACACATCCACAAGAAGATAAAACAGACCGGTGAGATATACCAAAGATGAAACACTTGTGTACACAGTCTGGGAAAAGATATTTAGTAATGACATATCAGACAAAATGCTTATTAAAATCTACAGAAGCCTGCAAGCTTACAGGAAAAAAACAAAAAGATTTGTTTTTCTTTTTGATTCACGAAGGAGGAAAGCTGAATGGTCAATAAACATATGAGAAAATGTTCCCAATCATAAGCCATTCTGGAAATGCAAATCAAAACAACTAAGAGATACAACCTAACAAATACAAAGATAGCCCAATTCTAAAAAACAAAAAACAGAAAAGTACCACTGTTGGAGGGGGTATAGTGAAATAGGAACTCTCATTCACTTCTGATGTGGACTTGTAGATATGCACAGCCTTGTGAAAAGCAATTTGATGATATCTAACAGAGATGGAAATTGAGATACTTTATGACCCAGCCATCCCACTACTGGGTGTATACTCAGGAGAAATAAGGACCAGACATCTGCATTTCAATCATTGAGTAGTGCACAAAAAATTTGGAAACCGCCTAAGTGTTCAGCAATAGAGAGGGATTGACAAACTCTGGTCCCTAAAAAACAGTGGAATGAGTTGGAATATATTATGCTGAGTGAAGTCAACCAAGTACAAAAGGTAAAGTACAACATACGTCACGGAGCTAATTTCAACAGCTGAAAGGGCACAAGAAAAAATGCACACAACACACAATTTCCAGGCTGAGGGCCAGAGGGCATGAGTCAGACCAATGGTTCATACATCATCAAAAACAGATGCAGATAGCATCTGGACTGAAAGACGTCCCTCCCTCCTCTCATATGCTTTGAGTCCCACAAGGGAGTGGAGAGAACAAAGGCAATGGAGGCTCAGGGAACTAACCCCCCCAGGGGAGGATATTGTTTTTGTTTCCATGGGGAAAGCAGAGAGAGGGTAGAACTCATTCCAGAGTGACAGCCCTTCTGGGAGATGCCCCTACTCAGAGCAGTTCATTCCCAGAGATGATTGAGGGGCAGCCTCAGCTCAAGACAGGACATCTCTCCCTAGATTACAGCACTATAGAGACCAGCACTGAGGATACCGAGATGGGGTTCAGGGAGAGCAGCCAGCCTTACCCGCTCACCTGGGGCAAACCGGGAGAGTGCAAGAGATAGTACTTGGCACCCCATCGGAACTGGTTGGGGGTTACTCATAGGGGACCATACTGGAAGTCTAGAGGAGAGGGGAGGCACTAGAACACTCCATTGCTAGCTGTAGGAAGAGCAATGGAACTTGGGGGATTTTAGGATGCTTGCCATTCAGACACAAATGCTGAAGACTAAAATGGTATAGGTTTTCTTTGGTTAGCAGGGCCCAGGATCTAGAACCCTTAAAGGAAAGTGGACGAGACTGTAGGATTATAACATGTCCTTCTGTCCAAAAGAGACATTCATCTGCTCTGTGTCAGAAGCCCTGTTGAACTATCTGTATTTGGGCTGGGTGCCGAGGGGGCTTGCTAATCTATAAAAGATAATCAGGATCAGCAATCTTATGGAGACAGCGACTAGACTGACTGACAGCTCCTGGGTGATGTGAGAAGAGAAGAGGTGGGGGAAGGTGAGTGGTCAGTCAATAATGATGGGTACAGGGGAATAGTAAGAATTCTAAAGTTGATGGTGAAGAGGGTGTAGTTTTTCTGATCATAATTGATCTGCAACCTCTTCCAAAGATACCACACAATGGAAAGTGGCGGCCATTCAAGTGCCAGTGATCCTAATGCAAACGGAAATTGTTAAGTCCAAATCCATACAGTACACAGCGGACCTAACAGCTGTATGATTGGCCGTGGAACATTCCCTAGAACAAAAGTTTACGTGTGTGTTATAACAAATGGCAAAGCACTATGGGTTGGGAAATGGGTAGACAATGATTACAAATAAATGGTGCAGAACGATGGTCTTGGGAAACATGGGAACATTTAGCAAGAGCATCTAAATCAATTAAGATTTATATTACCCCATGTACTGTCACATCAAAAATTAAAAACACAAGAGGCTGACTACGGCAACTCAGCAGATAAGGCAGCCAAAGTGTAACCACAAAAGGAAAGAAATACAAATATTCAAATAAACAAAGGCCCATGTTGATTAAGACAGAACCCTGTTAGTATGATACCACCAATCATGGAGGAGGCCCTAGTAATCACACACAATCCAAACCAGTGGAAGCGACGAAAACCTTAACTAAACACCAAATTATTGATGCAGGTGCCAAGTTAGAGCCCTCAGGGACATAGGCAACATAGTCAGGGTTCAGCAAATGAAACATAAGGGTCACCTGGCACCAGGTGAGACAGGCAATTTCAGCTACGAACTATGCATCCAAATCCATCCATTTTTAAATATAAGACATAGGGCAAATGCAAGATGGCACGCTATTTAATGAAACATTAAAGATAGATCACATAGGACTGTATCACAGATAATACACATGTACTGTAATAGATAAATATACTATGCTCATGATGGCCTTTGCAACTAAGAATCCCACAGATACACACACCACATTCGCATGACAGAACTGGGTCATGGATTTGGGTCCACAAATGATGATGCCATCAGATCAAAGTTCACGTTGTAAAAATTCAAAGCCCAACCTATCACCAATGACATCCAATGGACATTTCATCTCACTTATAATCCCAGGGCAGCCAGATTGTTGGACAGAAGTGATGGCCACTAAATGCAAAATAGCAACTAAAGGAAGCCCGAGTGCAGGAAAAATGCCAATTAATGTTATGGGAAGTGTGTGCACAACTCAATAATAGACCCAGACCCAATCTGCCTTCACCGCAGGACAGGATTGTTGCCAAACCCCAGGAAAAATCTCAAGAAAAGTCATAACTATTGTGGAACTGAATAGCAAGTTCTGCATAAAAACCAGAAAAGACAAAAAAGTAACAGCACAGGAAATCACGGCACAAAATGACAATGATACAGTATGGACTACAGGTGAGGCAGGCCTATTAGAATTACATAAAATAGGACAAATACCCCTTTGCCTTTTTCTTGTAAGACCTTAGCCTCTGTTTAATATCCAGCAGCCCTCTGTGGCCTGGCAGGACCCTCTCGGCTTCTCCTGGGGTAAAAGTGGGTGTGTGAGGGCTCCTGCCACACAAGGTAGGTGTTCACGACAGGCTTCCATGCTTTGGGGCAGTGTCCACTGGGCTCCTCTCAGTCGCTGGGCCGAGCTCACACTTTCCTGGGTTCCACAAGCGAGTCTGCACCCACCTAACCCATAGGACAATCCAACCGGACCAACCGGACCCTCTGTCTCTCACAGACGCCCTGGCAGACTGCTCTGGGGCATCTTCCCACCTCCGAGCAGACCCACGGTGGTCTCTCCACGGGGCCCTTCACAGGAGCCCACTGAAACCCACGGCCTCCGCGAGCTGTTCGGGGCCATCCGCACCATCCAGTACCTGGCCACTGCTTCATCTTCGGTTCGCTTTAACCAGTACCTGGGCCATCTGCTTCATCACCTGGCCGAATGCACCGTCCTTCAAGGACGATATTTCTTACCAATCAACCCCACGATAGCCACCGCTCTGCATGTGCTGGCAGTGGAACCCCTCAGACGTCGTCTCAACTTCCTGCAAGGAGAGTCGCTGCAAACCAGCTATGTCTTTCCCCTTCCTGGAAATCCAGGTGAACCTGACGTGGATGAGGGCTTCGAAAATGAGCAATAAAAGAGAGAAGATCCGGCCCAGTAACCCCAGAACTCCCTGAACTGAAGGACATTTCAAACCTGTTCATGATCTCGAACCAGACCAGCAGCTGGAAGAACCGAAGGATTACCTAGAAGCCGGACTCATCTCCCCGAACTCGGACCAAGGCGACGCGTGGAGCAACGTGCCCCGGACATGACGAACACAGCGAACACAGCAGACACAGTGCACTCACCACTAGAACATCTACAGATTCCAACTCCCCCAGCCACCCCACAAACACCTTCCACTCCGCTCTGCCTCCAACCAAACCAGCCTCTTGCCAAGAGGACCCAACAAGCTCACATTTCGTTTCTGAGGCTGCCATACCAATGAAGCCACAACACAGATGATGGTACCAGCTACACGGAGGCAGAAAGGTGCAGAAATAGATCCCGCAGCTGGCAATTATGAATCGAACAGATTCTGAGGGCTGTATCACAACCTATTCGATAATTACAATAACGAAACATACAGTGATGAATTCATAACTTTCAATTTCATGTTAAATAAACAGCAATGCATGGAGGACATACTAAGATGGAAAATGGGAAGATGGAACAATTATAAACATATATTCAACTATTCCAATGAAAGATGCCATTATGCTTCGTCAGAATGCTGAATCCCCTGTTCATGTCCAATTAAGGACTTCTTCCAAAGACTGTCAGGTGACCAGTCTACATACTTAATTCATGGTGACTGTCCTACCAGCTTCATAACAAATAACACCATAAGAACACCTTTCACAATGACACCTGATACGTGTGTCGAGTACTTACCACATTACAGATCAAGTACAGTTTGTTTCATGAATGGTACGCATGCATGGTGGAGAAGGGATGACAAGGAAGAGGAAGCAGAAGGCAGAGAGATAGGAAAAACAACCCCCATGATGGCACTACCTCCCACATTTAGCCCAACTCCACCTTCAAATGCTAATCCTCCGCCAGCAGTGGGCATGCCATAGGGCTATCAGGAATAATATAACTTCACTGAGAAAAAGGCACTGTGATGTACTACACATACAGATGAACAGAATTCCCAAATTTCGTAACATATGGCAACTTTTGCATTGGTGCTTATATCAAAAAGTCCATATCTAGTCAACTGATGGATGTGATAATCCCCCAGGAGTATATTAATAAAGGATATCATAAACATCCTTTTAATAACATTGTCTGCATTGGTAGTTACTGAACCCTTTCGGGTTATACCATGCAAAACCCACTATCCAGGCAAATATTCCAAGTGGGAGACATGCTCAAATGTGTCTAATATATGTATGTGGGGATTAGTACAACCAAATATGGAAGTTAATTCAACAACTGCCTCAAAGGGAAGGATAGGGCTTATTGTTTACCAGTAAATCAGTTGAAGATAGTATCCTTTACTAGTCCATATGGTATGGAGGGCTAGGCTAGAAGACCATAATTAACCAGTCTTCTATTGGAAGACTTCTTCATCTAAGTGCACTAACCTTAAAGACTATAAATTGGAAAAAAGACAATTAATTACTAAAAGTGCCACTGAGTCCTAATATACCTAATTACATAATATAATCTTAATAATACTGATTATTTGTATCCAAGGACCAGCAAACCAAAGAGTTTCACAATGCTACACATATTGGCATCCAGACAATTTTACATTGTTCAATATAACATATCAGGTATGGAAGAAGACAATGTATCAACTCATTCCAGTGATAACAGCAGCTAATGCACCACATGCCACTAACTGAAGAAGATTTGGATGTGAACTAGCATATGATATCCTAGTGTACGGTAACCTTTTGCATGCCCAGATTATGCCTAGCAAGTAAAATGGGCACCTGGCAACAATCCCATAAACATAGGCTTAAATTTCACAAAAGTTACAGCCTCTCCATTTGGTAAGATGCCATAAGGAGCCCTATCTTGACACAGTACATGGCTATGATTTAAACAATGATATCAAGCAAATGACAAAGCTACCTACTGGTAGTCAACATTGGGGACAAACTCTAATTCAAATGTATTGGATCTTGGGTATGCCCACTCTAATATGCCTTTCTTATTCATGATAATGTGAGGGAGACATAGAAAAGAGAATGCTGGTCTGTCTACAATCCCTTATAAAATACCAATAAATTGTGTAAAACTGACCCTATAGATTTATCACCCATAACATGGAAATCATGTCACGTAGCGTCAAACTCCCCTGGACAGTGTGTCCTAAAGAAAGGATGTTTTAAGGAAATAATGTGTCTTCATACAGAACCTTACAAATCAGTCTGGACAATCAGGCACACTAGACCCGAACCAAAGATAAGTAAGGTACCAGGCTACATGGCCTCACATGACCACCCACTTCTGTTGTACCATTGCCCAAAGATCTTTAAGATTTCATTAACCTTTAATAAGGCCATGTTGGATGTTAGAACTATAGTACATGAGTGTGAAATATTAAAAATTTTAGAGCCAGTATTCCTACCAGATATGCTACCCATAATCACTCACACTCTAAGAAAGGCTTTAAGATTATTACTTGGTACTTCACTGCTATGGGGTGTATGGCAAGAGGCGGAAATACAAGAAGTAAAGTCAGAATTAATACAAGTTAAAGCAGGGCTGAGTAAAATTGATGAATTAAGAATGCAAGTTAAGACATTTACTGGAACTGTATCACACAGCCTAGATGAAGCTCAAAATCAAAAGAAAATTTACAAGCCCAAATTGTTATAATGACACAAGAAATTAAAGACCAAAATGTAAAAATAAGGTTTTTGCAGAATGCATTTAATAGATTTGAATTAAGTACCAGATGTGTCAAAAAAAAAAGTACTAGATGTAAAGACATACAGCAGCAGTTAATCAAGTCATGGGAATAATTAGGAAACTTATTGTCTTATCATATCAAGTATATGTCATCTGGATCTATGAAAGCAAAAATGTCCCTAGTGGATACAGTGAACTATGTGATTGTATGTTGGCAATTTACAAATCAGACTATATTATAGGTTACAAAGCCACACCTAATCCACAACACATTGGTAAGAAATACTTTGCACCCCAATAAGATATTGGGTGATTTGGGGATATTTTCATCCTGCTACAGTTACTATATTAATGGAATGATGAAAATTACATTTCTTTTACCAATTTGACCACATCATATGATGAAATTGGGTCTGTGGAATCCATAGCACCCAAAATCTTATTAAATAGGGAATATTTCGATTCGATTCTGGGTGGAACTTATGATAATGTAGACAAAACAAATTCTAAGGCAGTGATTCTCAACCTTCTCAAGGCTGCGACCCTGTAATACAGTTCCTCATGTTGTATTGATCCCCCAACCATAAAATGCTTTTCACTGCTACTTCATGACTCTAATTTTGCTACTATTATGAATCAGGCAACCTCTGTGTAAAGATCATTCGACCCCCCAAGGGGTCGCAATCCCCAGGTTGAGACTCACTTCTTTAAGGGAATCTTAAAGGACATGTGGCAATTACATATCTGTTGTCAATTTGACACTGGAGAGTGAAGGTGTGGAGTTGAGTTGTCAATCAGGTCACAGCTTGATGACATCATTTAGAAGTGCTATGGAAATAAATAGCTCTCTGGAGGTGGAACACACACTCATTCCTCAGGAGATGTGTACTGATGTTGAGCCTGATGGAGCTACACTGATGCAGCCAGAGCTCTGGGAGCTGGAGGAGCCACGTGAAAACCCCTGACAGCGCTGAGATGTATCTACTGTCACTGGATCCCCAAGACTTTGCACTTACTGGCCTGGGATCTTCCTGCCTTTGGCATTATTGCATGGCTTTGTGAGTCAAAAGAGGCATTTAGGGACTAGTATTGGGCATATGGGATAATATTGGACTTATGGATTTTATCTGGACTGAGCTGGGATGTTTTCTCAATATCCAATTGCTCTTATGTACAAATCTCTTTCTTGTACACATGAGTAACTATAGTTTGTTTTCCTAGTCTACCCAGACTAACACAGGATACATACGATTACAAACATTACAAACGTTACTGCAAGTGACAAAACTTATTTGATATGGGTTTCTTCTGAACTTAAGTTACACCTTTTACCTACTATATCAAAAACATTATTTTAAGTTACATGGTTTGATAACAAGCTTGAAAGAATCGCAATCGAGTGCTTTAGCTTTATTGCATAATACCATAGTGGTACAAACAAAACATCGACACCATGAGGCAAAAATACATACGATTACCCACATATTAAACACACCTTACTTTGTGGATACTGATGTCAAACTACATAATTGCTTGTACAATTGGACAGCTATTTCATAGAGCAGTGACTCTCAACCTTTCTATTGCCTCTCCCCTCTAATATAGTTCCTCATGTTGTGGTGACTGCTTTCGTTGCTACCTCATAACTGTAATAATGAATGAGGCGACTCTTTCAAAAGGGTCACTTAACTTCCAAAGGGGTTACAACCCACAGGGTGAGAACACTGCCATACAGTGTTTGAGAAAAGAATAATTTGTAAAGGAAATTTTAAAACATGACTATATTAATTTTTTCAAAATTGAAAAACAGTGTTTTGGAAAACCTTTGGACTGTTACTTTTAGATGCGCATTACTATTTTGAATATGCATTAATAGCTTTGCTTTTCATCTGTGCTATATATTAATTTTAAAATACCATGTAGAAATAAAACATCATTCCTGGTTTTCATACCAGGAATCAAGGGGTGGATATGAATCCAGTATGTAAAATGGAGTCCCCATGGACAATAAAAGGTTGACACAAAGGCCACCAAGATTAAAGAAGTTATGGACCAACTGGCTGACAAGAAGGAAACCGAAACTGACCAGAGACCCAGACTATCAGATGAAACACTTGAGGTTGCATGCCTTACTGGACTGAACGCTCACAACCACATTCCTTTAGTATGGCCAAGAAGAGGTGTTTACAGACAAAAGAATTCTATCCTTAGCTGTTGGTAACCTGTTATCTAACCTGATAAACTCCACAACCATGAGTATTTTCTGAGGGGGACATTGCACAAGTGATTGAACCAAGAGAAGTAGAATGCCATGTAGAGAAGTACAAGAGATGGTTGGTGTCAGAATAAATGGATGGATGGAGGCCTGTCTGTGACAATCGAACTTGGGCTGGTGCAGGATTGGTGCCTTCTCCTCCTCTGGGTAACCAGATGGAGTAGCTACATAATCTGGTGTCAACTTGTGGAGGGGTGGAGGTTAGCCTAACATTCATGTCCCAACTTGACCACATTTAGAGGTTTTAAAGAGATATGTAGCTTACTGAATGTGGGACACACATACTCCCTGTGAGACATTGCTGTTGATGAGCCACACGGAGAGAAGCTGATGGAACTAGAGCCCTGGAACTGAGGAGTCATATGGAGACCGGCCAGTGCTGAGATGCTTCCACCACCAATGGACCCACAAGACTTCCCACCAACTGGCCTGTGATCTTCCTGCATTCAGTATCATTGTATGTGTTGCATGAGTCTGAAGAGGAATTAATAGACTGGTAGTAGACATATGGGCTAATATCAGATTTATAGATTTGGACTAGATTGGGCTGGGCTGCTTTCTATATGTACAATTGCTCTTTGATATAAAACTCTCTCTTACACATATGAGTACTGACTTAGATTTGTCTCTAATCAACACTAACATGCCGGGGGAGGTCAGACTAGGTCCCTGTGCCATTTCAGCACACATTTAGCTGTCATGATCTATAGGCACTATTCTAACTCCCTGGAAAGTCAGTGGTAGAACAGAAATATGAATAATACTAGGCCAATTGTCAGGAAATCAACATAGAGTATTTTCTCTGTGTGTATGCGTGTATGTATATATATATATATACACACACATATACATATATATAAAGTTCCATGAGTTGAGTCTTTTGCCTATAACAGCACCAGTAACAACTACATTCTGCAAATCCTTCAGTTTCATATGAATATGAAAACAAACATCTATTAAAGATAGAAATTGTTCTTTTAAAGACTATGGGACGAGAACATTTAATATGACTCTTCAAGCCATTACTCACTGCCACCAAGTCCATAATGACCCTAAAGGACAGGGTAGAACTGCCCTTGTGCATTTCTGAGACTATAACTCTTTATGGCAGTAGAAAACCCATCTTGAGGAGCGGCTGCTTGTTTTGAACTGCTTACCTTGCAGTTAGGAGCCCAACGTAGAATCAGGATGCCACCAGGGCTCCCTAGTCTTTCATTTTGTGATGGATTACAAACCCTAGCCCCTGTCTGTGGCTGTGACCCCATTTTGGAATGCACTGTGATTGGCAGTGTGGTAGTGAAATATATATATATATATATATATATATATATACACACACACACACACACACACACACACACATATATATATGTCAATTTGAGAGGATTAAGAGTGAAGGGGTGGAGTGTAGCCTGCCCATCAGGAAGCTGCTTGATGACCTCATTTGGAGGTGCTAAGGAGATAAATACTTCACTGGAAGCAGGTTGCAGGCTCGCTCTCTGGGAAACATTGTGGCTGACAAGACACATGGAACTAAGCTAGTGCCCTGAGCTGGAGGAACCACCTGGAGATCCCTGTCAGTGTTGAAATACTTACAATGCCACAGGATCCACAATAACTCTCCCCCGCCCCCAGTGATCTGCGATCTTCCTGCATCTGGCATCATTGCATGTGTTTCATGAGTCTGAAGAGGACTTTATAGATTTATACCGGACATATGGGCAAATACCAGACTCGTGGATTTGATCTGGATTGGGATAGAATGTTTCCTCAATATTCAATTGATCCTATATATAAAGCTTTTTGTTATACACACAAGTGTCTATGAATTTGTTTCTCTAGTCACCCCAGACTAAAACAGGAAGGGTCAAGGTGGAATGTATCTTGAGGTTGTGATTTAAGTTTCTACCCTTAACTTCCTTAGTGATATGATCTGCATCCATAATATATGAACTCTGTGATAGGTAAGCTTGTTGTGCCAATATGGCCAAAGAAGGTAGGTCTGTTGTGACAACATGGCCAATGAACACATGTAAGATCAACTGAAGGACAGAGATAAAAATGGCTCGGCTAGCCCCGCTCTTGCCCTCTTGCATCTTTGGACCAGCATGCTGCTTTGTTAGTCCTGTACCTCGATCTCTGAGGAACACTACCCATGGAACACCTAAATGGTGGACTGTGCTGCTGTGAGTTGAAATTCTTTCAAGCCCTGCTTCACCACGCTCCTGGAATATATATCTCTTGAGCTGGGGACTGTTGGACTCTGTCATCTGGCTGTTGGTGACCTGCTTTGCTCATTGCTGCTTGTGGCCAGATAGCCTGAATTGCTCTACAGGGGACTACTCAATGGCCCTCAAGACTCGAAGGACTGCCAGTCTACTTGCTGTCTCATGCAGGTGAGTTGCACC
>PVJH01039117.1:0-16647 GCA_004026705.1 Nesogale talazaci
CGGGGCAAAGCTTTGAGAGTCTGAGCTTTAGGGAGAATACTAAGTTCTGACTTCTACCTCAGACGCTGGCATGTGGCTGCTAGTATTTGCTTTATATTTGGGAGTGTCTACAATTGTGGGAAAGTCTGACTTTGCCCCCCACTACCGTGTACATGTCAGTGATATGACTATGACAGCAGCGGTCACGGCTGACCTTCATCCGATGGCTGAGGGAGGCTCTCACCAGGCTCTCCGTTGGCAGACTGGGTCAGCATACAATGTGGGTGAGATGAGGCCAACCTTGAGACAAGGGTTGAGGTGTCAGAGGGGTTCCTGGGAGGCAGGTCAGAAGGCATGGTGCCGGGACTTGGATTTCATGAAGAACATTTCTGCTGTGGGAACTGGGGCTGGTTCTGCTGGGACTGAAGGCAGGAGCAAAGAATTCATGACACCTCCACCACCACCTCACCCCCAGCATTGACCTCCAGAGCATGTTGGTTTTGGAATTCTCAGGATTTCCCTGGTGCTGTGTGCATAACACAACCACACATGCTCACCTGAAGGGGAGAAGAAAAAGAATCATGGGTGAAGAAAGAGAGCTGTCAATATAAGATTCAAAATAATAATAATAATCTGAAATTTTATCAGGGGTTCACAGTATTGGGGGGAGGGAGGAGAAAAAGAGGAGCTGATGCCAAGCCCTGAAATAGAGAATATATGTTTCAAACATGACAAGGGCAACATGCGCACAAAGATGTTTGCTATCATTAATGTATGCATTTTTATAAGAGCTGTATGTGCCCTCAATAACATGATCTTTAAAAAAAAAGAACTCAGGGCGCTGAGTCCCGGGGGCATAAGTGGTTGAGTGTGGAACTTGGTGGGCTTGATGGTTCAAATCTAGCGGCGGCTCTCAGGAGCAGCACTGGGTAGCGCCCATGACCACCAAAAGCAGTGAAACCTTGCGCCCCCCCCCCAAAAAAAAAAAGAAATCAGATGGATCAAAAACTCAAATATAACCCCCAGAAACGTAGAAGCCTTCAATAAGGAAAATGTTAACCGCCCCAAAACAAGGCATAAGCACATCACCAAATATAATGAAAAACATCCACACTAGACAAGACTTCATCAAAGAAGAGTTAAAAGAAAACTCACAGATTGGGGAAAATATTTAGCAAGGATGTCTCAGAGAAAAGGGACATTTAAAAATCTGTAGAACTACAACATTATAATGAGACCAATACAAACATAACCCCGTTTACAAATGGACACAAGACATGAGTACACAATTGCCCAAAGGTGACCACCACACAGCCAACAGCCATATGGAAAACTTTCTCATTGATGAGCAATAAGAGAAATGCAAACAGCAATGAGATACCACCCCACTCCTACTCTTTTATCAATGTTGTAAAGTAAACAGGAAACAGTAAGTTCTGGAGAGGATTGTAGAGATGAGCATGGTCACACATCGCCAGTGGGACTCCAGAAGTGTACAAACAGACTGCGCTTTCTTGAACAAATGCTAATTCAACCACTCTATGATCCTGTAATCCCTCCACTCGGTATACGCCCTAAAGAAATAAAGAACTCAACATGAGCAGACGATGCTCACCTATATTTATTGCAGCAAGTGTCGTAACAGCAGAAAGATGGAAATAACAAAACACCCTGACCACAGAAGAAGAGAGAAAGAAACTCTGGTACATGCATTCAGTGGGATATTATGAAGCAAGAAAAACAATGGATATTCTCTTAAACAGCATAAAACTTGCACAAAACTAGAGAGAGAACATGCTGTTTAGCAATGTCAGTCAAACTCTTAATTGCAAATCTTTAATGACAGCATCATTATTTCTCAATTTTTTATTAATCACTGTAGTGAGGGACTCTTACAAATCTTGTGACAGCCCATCATTCAGTTGTATTCAGCACACGTGTCCATATCAACATTTCCAAAGCATTTTCTCTCTACTTGAGTCCTTGGTATCAGCTTCTTTTTTATGCCCTCCCTCTCCACCTTCCCACCTCATGCATCCTTGAGCAATTGTATATTATTTTTTTCATTTTGTGTCTTACACTGTCTGTTGTCTCGCTTCACCCACATTTCCGTTATTTGTCCCCCTGGAGGGTGAGCCAAATATCCAACTTTGTGATGGGTTTCTCCTCTCTCCCTTTTAACCCTCGCCCCACACACCATCCCCCTACCCTCATGATAGTGCTGCTCTACCTACTGTTCCTGATGGTTTTATCTGTCCTGAGGTCCATGAGTCGAGAGCTCTGAACTGTGCCCATGTGTGTCCTCTAGTCTAGCTGGATTTGTAAGGTAGAACTGGGTCATGGTAGCAGGAGGGGGACGCATTCAGGAACTAGGGGAGACGTGTGTTTTTGGATGACAGCATTATTATAAGGAAAGGCAATGAAAAGGAAAATTTGTTCACACTAAAGGAAAAGACTGTGAAGACTTGGAGGAGATTGGGGATGGGAGGAGGGGTAGAGAGAAGACAGGAGAAATTGTGGAGAGAGGGATGAAGGATGTGAGGGCCATATAGATGGAGAAACACATTGAGGGGAGTTTGTTGGTGTGATAGGTATGTTTACTGTGTCAACCTGGCCAATAGACACATGTGGGATTAAGAAGGTGGCAGTTTAATTGAAGGACAAAGAGACAAATGACTCGGCGAGCCTCACACTTCCATCTCTTGTTCTCTGATGATCAGACCAGTTTGTGACTTTATCAATTCTCTGCCCTAACTTGTGAGCTGCACTACCTGTGGGACACCCAACTCAAGGAGTGTGTCGCTGGAGTTTGAGGTTCCTTTGAGAACTGCTTCGCCACCCTGCTGGTGCATACTTCACTTGAGCTGAGGACTGTCGGACCCTGTCATCTGGGTGACTGTTGGTGACCTGTCTGCTTTTTACACCCTTTGCCTGGATTCCCTTTATTGTTCTACAGAAGACTCAGCTGTGTGCTTCCTGCAGCCCTCGTGAGTTGAAGAAGAGTCAATATACTAACTATCTCATGGAATTGAGTGGAACTGAGCCCTCTGTACTACTCTGTGGACAAAAAAGCTGCTTAATTCTTTGCATTCTCTCTCTTTATCTGTATAACATCATTAGTATGATATATTTGTTTCTGAGAGAACCTGGTTTAACACAAATGGGATAGTATTACTGATTTGATGGACTGGACTGTGTGGCTACACAGAACAAGTTTTTCTTTTAAAAAATTCGATCTATAAAACAAAAACAAGTAAAGAATTACTGCCTTATAGATGCTCCAGGCTTGTTACCCTCGGATCTGAGTGACTTAGAAAACAAGAAATGGTAAAATTATCATAGGCTTGGATTCTTTAGTGACATCTAAGTTCACTTCAGACATGTGATAAAAACAATAAAAAAGAACTCCAACTATCAGAGAACATTTGATTTACCTGATCTCGGGATCTTGGGCATTTCCTTAACTTTCATTCCCAAGTGAGTGTCAGGGAGCACAGAAAGAGTCTGTGGGTGTTGAGTGAGGTCGGGGTGGGACCCTGTGGCCTGGGGTCCAAAGTGACTCCAGTTTGGGATTCTGGGGGATACTGCAACATTAGGGCTGATAGACCTTGAAATCTAGACAGCGTGAGGTCACTGTCGTGTGGGGCATCCGTGACCAGGAAGGCAAGAATTCCTACAGCTTGGAGTGTGGGGGAAAACATGACCAGAAGGTCTGAAAGAAACTGTGGGATCTTGAGGGTCAGAGTGGGCTGTGGACCCCAAGCAGGCCCAGAGTGGGTGCATGTGCGCCTGCAGGGAAAGCAGACCTTCCCCCTCTCCCTACCTCTGACCAGGAACATGGTGAGAGAGAGGCTCAGAGCGTGCTCCCTGCCCTTTATACTGACCCACCGCCTGCTGGGAGAAGGCATGCGTGATGGCATTGGTTGACCCCATTGACTGAGTTAGGGCCACCTGGGTGATTTCATGAGCCCAGGCCTAAGTTGGAGCACCCAGATGTATCTCCCTCCTGGCTCAGAGGCTTGAGAATAAGCATGCCCTGTTTGGGGTCTCCTAGGTGTCTAGTGGTTCCTTGATGTCTTTCCAACCTCCTCTATGGGGGCTTTGCAGGCCTGGGAGGGACAACACCCAGTCCCTCAGCTAGCTGCCCAACAGATCCAAGGGCACCCAAGGGGGCTTCTCTGCCACTTTTGATCCTTCAAATGTGCATGAAGGGAGCATGGTTGGATAAGGAAAAGGGACAGAGGTGTGGGGGGAGTGCTGGGGCTCTCAGCTGAGGAGTGCGGGTGCTGAGTCTGCAATGCACAGAGTGGGGCCTTTGGTTTTTCTTAAAGACGCACTGTTACCAGATCCACCCTTCATGTCTAGGGCACCACCTGAACCCACAGGCCTGACATTGGCCACTAAGGTGGCCTAGTGTCTCTGGGATTGAGAGCCTCCACTCCATCTTTCATCACCTGGACCCCCAGCAGGAAGGTTCCTCCACCCACAACCTGGGCCGTGCCCACCAGTGAGGACACGCAGACCTTGCTGTGCAGGAGCTTTATTGAGTCGCATTTTAGAGAGCAGGAAGCAAGCAGGTCCCTGCAGGAACCCCCACCTTTCCCCCCCCCCTCTGGGAGGTCAGCAAACATCCCCTCCTTCCCTCTCAGATATCAGGGGAGGGACAGGTCTCTCAGAGGGTGTCAGGGCTGGCACCTCGGGCAGGGGTGGAAGGGGGTGATGGGCTCAGTGAGAGGGTCGCATTGGGGAAGGGTGCATGAGGGTCTCCAAGCTCAGGAAGGTGTGCTGGTGTAAGCAGCGTCCTTGTCACTGCCCGGAGACTCAAGCAGATGACCGGACATTCTTGCGGATCCAGGACAAATAGGATGTCACTTTGGTGTAGACGGTGGGGAATCCTGGCGTATCACATATCTTGTGAGCAAAACTCACCACCCCAGCCTGGACCCATCTGCGACCTGTGGGACAGATCAGGGGTCCCCCAGAGTCACCCTGTGGAAAGAAAAGGCAGAAAATGGCCATAAGGATCCCCAAGGCAGAGACCAGATGTAGGAAGCAGGAAAAGGAAATGGGCTGGGACATCTGGTCTCACAGAGCAGGTGGTCTTCCCGGAAGTCCCAGCACAGATCATGTGATTTGTGACACTGCCCTTTCCATAGGCGTTCCTGCACGTCTGCCAGTTCACGATGGGGACCTGCACCTCCTGCAGGTTCTTGTCTGCGGGCAGTCGCTCTGCAGGGAGGAGTGGGCAGAGCTCAGGCTGTGAGTCCTGGGATTGGCCAGGGCCCTCCTGTCTGCCCTACTCCTGAGAGTTCCAGGTGCTGGGGTCTGGAGACCTGCTTTTGGTCTCCGTTCCCCACATGTACTCTGGGGCTACACATGCCTGGCTGACATGGAGGAAATAGGGGTGGGGGAGCTTCCTTCACCCTGTGGGACTGGAATTGAACCATCACAACAAGGGTGCTCCCGACATGTAGAATTGGGCCCTCGGTCAATGTGGACTGGCAGCACTGATGGCCGAGACTGTGGTCGTCTCCCTCAGTCCCTCTCAGCCTCCTTTCCCATCCCCCCTCAAGACACAAAGAGAACAGGGACTAAGAATGTCATGCAGGGCCTGGTGCAGAGAGAGGCCAGAGCGTCCTTCTCCACATTCAGTCTCTGTCCCTTAACTGTGTCCCTACAAACCAATAAAGTCCAGCCTCACCCAAATCCTCCCTGAGTGGACCATGCTGTTGAGTCCTTGCTCACCCTGTGCCAGTGTCCACCGTGTCCTCAGAGGCCCCATTCCCCTCTGACCCCAGTGCTCCTGGTTCTTACCCCCAAAACGGATAGATCCCCAGCCGGTCACCCAGCACGTGGTGTCTGGAGGGACGCTGAGTCTTGGAGGAGGGAGGGTGACCAGTTTGATGTTGGAAGAGAGTGTCACGGGGGCCACCAGCTTGAGAAGTGCGATGTCACTCCCTTGTGCTACATTCCCGGGCTTGTAGTTCTGGTGGGGGATGACCTTGGCCACCTCCTCCAGCCCGGCACTCTGGTTGCGTTTCACTTGTCCCACTTGGACGCGCACGGGGTGAAGCGTTCCTTGTTTTCTGAGGGAGAGAAGACAATAAGCTGGTCACAGTCTGAGAGAGACCCACTCACAAGCTCCGGGGCCCTCTGTGCATGGGGTACGCGGGTGGACTCCAGGGTCCTTCTCTATGATCACCCCACCCAGGCAACACCACAGCCCCCATCATGTGCCCCAACATTGCCAGGGAGCACGTGGGGGCAGGGGAGTCACTCACGTTACAACGCAGTGGGCAGCAGTCAGCACCCACTGCCTGTGGATCAGGGAGCCTCCACAGTTAAATCGCCACTTGTCATTCAAACCAGGCCTCCACAGGCTGACCTGCCATGGCCACTTCCCAGCTGGGGCATCGGTTCCCCCCACAATGCCCACGAGCTCGGTCTCAGGGTCAGGAGCTGGGGAGACAGAGTGAGGGGTCATCAGGGATCCAGCCCTCCAGCCCACAGCTCAGCTCAGTCTCCCTGCTCAGACCCTCCCCAAGTGCAGGCATGAAGAGTTCAACAGACACAACTGACTGAGGTCCCCACCCCACCCCAGCACTGCACCCTAGACACCAGAGAGAGACTCAGGGTCAGGGTGAGCCACCCAAGGGGTCAGTTCTCACCTGGGGTCATGGGCACAGAGGCCCCCAGACACAGGAGGGTCAGCAGCAGCAGCCACAGCATCTGTGGGGGGAGGAGAGGGTCTGTGTGAGGAGACGGGCCCCCACCCCGGGGTCTGGGAAGGGAGGGCAGGTGTGGGAGGGCAGCCTCCTCACCTCAGCAGGGACCTGCAGCTCTCTGTCCCAGACCCCTGTCTCAGCCCCTTTATCCTCCCAGGCCAGGAAGTGGTCAGGGGGAGGCAGGGGTCAGGGTGGGGCCAGGAGGAGGTGGGGTTTCTCCTTCAGGGAGACCAAGGTTGAGCAACATGTCCCACAGGAACCATCAAACGTCTTCCCCCGCCGAGCAGAGCGCGGAGTGCTGGGTGGGTCAGCAGAGAGACGGCACAGGGGTGGACCCATCACAGATAAGGTGCTGTGAAGACAGGCAGTGCCTTGGCTTCAGTGATCCCACCGTCAGGTGAGATCCCTCCTCCACAAAGACAATGCCCTGCGTCCCATGTTGATGAGTCGTGCAGCGATGGTGTCTCCTGCCCACAGGAAAGGTGGTGGTGGGCAGTGAGGAGATGTGGAGATCATGAGCCCAACATGTCCATGGCCCCTCAGACATCAGGATGCAGGACCCTGAGTCATCGTATCCCTGAGGACATGCAGAGAGTTGAGATCTGTGCATTCTGATGACCACCTGTCTTCATGTAACCATCCGTCTAGTCAAGACATAGCACCTTTCCTTCTCTCTAGAATGTTCCCTCTCCTCCTTGTTGCCAACTCCACCTCCACACAGCCTCTCCCCAGGGACCCTGCCCTTTGTCCTGCATCTGACCTTTGTCAAGGCCACACACCTGCACTCTCACATTCTGTGGTCTTCAGGGCTTGAGATCTCCGCTTAGCAAAGCTCTCATGAGATTCCTCCTGGCGGTGCCTGTCTTCGTGGTTCATTTCTCCCCATTGGATGGATACACCCGTCTACCTGACCTTCCTCTTTCTGCTGAATAATGCAGGTGTGGAACACTGGGATGATGTTGGATTCATGTTGATTCTGTGTCAAGCCAATCCAGACATCTGCATGTGGGTTTGTGTGGAAATGATGCCAGATTCCCTCTCTGGAAGGATGGCCCCTGTCTAGGCACTTCCTCCTCACCAGCCCTGGGGCAGCGCCATGCATTGCCCCTGGTGGAAATCTGCTTGTTCCATTTGCATTTCCCCCAGTTGCTCTGACTGGATGGCCACTTAGCTTCTTTTGTCACGTGTTCATTCCAGCCCTTTGCACTTTTTATTTTTCCTTAGTGAAATGTTATTTTTCCTCATACAGTCTGTGTATTCTCTGTATGTGTGTCTCAAAAACATTTTCTCTTCTCTTTGTGACTTGAACTCTCTTCCCGTAATGCGCATTCCTTTACCGGTGTGTGCGTGCATTAAGCATGTCTTTTGAAGAGCATACATTCTAAATGTTGAGCATTTTGATCTTTCTGAATATTTCAACATGAATTGTGCTATCTTTAGGTCATATATGCCTGTTCCATACTATGCCATCTTTTTCAATTCCAGTGTTTAAAAAAAACCAAAATCTTCATTGGGGCTGAGCCCCGATGGCGTGGTGGTTGAGTGCGGGACTGCAGACCATTGGCTTGGTGGTTCAAATCCAGGAACAGCAAGGCTGGGTCTCCCACTCCCACCAGAGGACATGTGCCCCCCCCCGAAAAATCAGGAAAACAAAAATCTTCTTCATTCTCTTTACATCAAAGATTTACTCTTGCTTGTAACCATCATCTCCTCTTTTTTCCCCACACCTTCTCCTCTTAGACTTATTCTTTCTTCCTGTGATATTGGTCCACTGGACTGACACTTTAATACCCATCCATCATATTTATACACAGCCCTGGAGACACAGTGTCTGCATGGTGGGCAGTTAAGGAGACCAGCATTTTGACACCAACAGCTGCTTCTTCAGAGGAGATTGGGGCTCCCCCCTACTGTAAACAGTGATACTCTCAGAAGCTCACAGGGACAGTCTCCCCTCCTACATGGTCACCAGGGATCAGAACTGACTGGATGGCAGTGAGCCCCTTTTTTAAAAAATATACTTATTACTAATAACCGGTGTATTCACTTTGTTCTTCTTAGTATCACCAGTGGATTCAGACCAGTAAACTAATTTATTTTATGAACCTCCACTATGCAGATATGTATTTTTCCTTTCTTCTTTCTGCTCTGTTCATGTGTAAAAAGTGTAACTTCAGGTAAGATAAGGACATTATCAGGCCCTCCCATATCCCAGTCCCTCCTCCCTCCAACCCTGCAGTGTTGAAATCCTCGAGACGGTTCGTTCTGGGGTTTAGTGGAGACTTCTCTCCTTCTGGGGGGGCTATCATTTTCAAAGTTAACAGTAGCCTTGACCAAGATAATCTCTCTCCTCCACTTTCTTAAGCAACAGCCTCAATACTGCCATTTCCTACTGGTTCAGAGTTTTGCCCGACATGTTTCAAAGGGCAGAGGCCCCCAGTGCCTGGGAATGTGCACGGAGGTGGCCCTCATCTTTGGATGAACCTCCCTTGTAGAGAACATGTTGGCTCGTCCATCACCTGCTGTTCACTGATTCAAAATGTCATTCCATCTGAGCCTGCAGACATGATTTCTGTTACAACACTTGATGCCATCTGATTTTTTTGTTTCCCAATGACCTATGGTTTCTCAATTGTGAGATAACAGCAGAAGCTGCCCTTGATCCTGCCTGAGCCCCTGCACTTTCCCTTTGACCCAAACTCCAACCATGCAAGGGCCTGGTTGTAATAGAAAGGCTGGTAACCTGTTTAGTTTGGATTTAAGCAACACCCAAGGGGAAAAGAAATCAATCTATGGAATCAGAGGAAGCCAGCCTCTGATATAAGCATCACAGTTTTGATAATTACAGTTGTACAGTGATAATTATTCATTATTATAGTAAAGTTATAGAGAGCATGAGAAATAAAGGAATAATAAGAGTCATACACATTTCATGACAGCATGCTTACTTCGCCTGTCAGGTCATCCGCATGGAGAGAAAGAGTGAACTTTATTTTTTCCAGCTTATATAACCTCATGGGCGACATATGAGCCTTGTCATTACAAGTCAGAGCCCATCACAGGAAGGGGCTGTCTTCATGGCTGTGCAGTAACGAGGGGGGATAGTCTAGGGATGTCCACGTGACGGGGAGGTCAGAGATGTAATAAGGAAGATCTCGGGCTCCTGAAAGGGGAAACAGTCTGCCTGGTTGGGGCTGTGGAGAGTCGTCTGTGAGTCCTGCCCACTGCCCACCGTGTCCGGCATACTGCAGAGGAAGCCACCATTGTCCTAACAGTGGGGGAGTCAGCCCTGTCCTTGTGCGGGGCAAAGCTTTGAGAGTCTGAGCTTTAGGGAGAATACTAACTTCTGACTTCTACTTCAGATGCTGGCATATGGCTGCTAGTGTTTGCTTAATATTTGAGAGTGTCTACAATTGTGGGAAAGGTCTGACTTTGCCCCCCACTACCATGTACATGTCAGTGATATGACTATGACAGCAGCGGTCACGGCTGACCTTCATTTGATGGCTGAGTGAGGCTCTTGCCAGTCTCTCCGTTGGCAGACCGGGTCAGCATACAATGTGGGTGACATCAAGCCAACCTTGAGACAGGGGTTGAGGTGTCAGAGGGGCTCCTGGGAGGCAGATCAGAAGGGATGGTGCCGAGACTTGGATTTCATGAAGAACGTTTCTGCTGTGGGAACAGGAGCAGGTTCTGCTTGATATGTGGGAAGGAGGAGAGAACTCATGACACCTCCACCACCACCCCACCCCCAGATTTAGCCCACAGAGCACGTTAATTTTGGGTTTTTCAGGATTTCCCTGGTGCTGTGTGCATAACACAACCACACACACTCACCTGAAGGGGAGAAGAAAAAGAAACGTGGTGAAGAAAGACAGCAGTCAATATAAGATAGCAAAATAATAATAATTTGTAATTTATCAGGGGTTCACAGGATTGGGGGAAGGAAGGAGGAAAAGAGGAGGTGGTGCCAAGCACTGAAATGGAATATATGTTTCAAACATGATAATGGCAACATACATACAAATATGTTTGCTACATTAATGTCTATATTTTTATAAGAACTGTATGTGCCCTCAATAAAATGATCTTTTTATTTAAAAAAAAAACTCAAATGGGTCAAAAACTCAAATATAACTCCCAGAAATGTAGAGACCTTCAATAGGGAAAATGTTAACAGCCCCAAAACAAGGCACAAACACATCACCAAATATAATGAAAAATATTCACACTAGAGAAGACTTCATCAAAGAAGAGTTAAAAGAAAACTCACAGTGCGCAGGACTGCGGTCCCCTAGGTTGGAGGTTCAAATCCAGCAGCAGCACTGGGCCTCCAACTCCCACCAGGGCAGTGATGCCACAAAAAAAAAAAAAGAAAAGAAAACTCACAGATTGGGGAAAATATTTAGCAATGATCTCTCAGATAAAGGGAACATTTAAAAATCTGTAGATCAGGCTGAGCCCCAGTGACATAGTGGTTTGTGTGCGGCACTGTGGCCCACTGATATGGAGGTTCAATTCCAGCAGCCGCTCCACAGGAGCAAAGGCTGGGCCTCCTACTCCCACCACCAGAGGGCAGTGATGCCCAAAAAACAACAACAAAAAAAAATCTGTAGATCTACAACATCATAATGAGATAAATACAAATATAACCCCGTTTACAAATGGACACAAGGCATGAATAGACAATTGCGCAAAGGTGATCATCACACAGCCAACAACCATGTGGAAAACTTTCTCATTCATGAGCAATAAGAGAAATGCAAATGAAAAGAGCAATGAGATACCACCCCACTCCTACTCTTTTATCAATGTTGTAAAGTAAACAGGAAACAGTAAGTTCTGGAGAGGATTGTAGAGATGAGCATGGTCACACATCGCGAGTGGGACTTCAGAAGTGTACAAACAGACTGCGCTTTCTTGAACAAATGCTAATTCAACCACCCTATGACCCTGTAATCCCTCCACTCGGTATACGCCCTAAAGAAATAAAGAACTCAACATGAGCAGACGATGCTCACCTATATTTATTGCAGCAAGTGTCATAACAGGAAAAAGATGGAAACACCAAAACACCCTGATTACAGAAGAAGAGATAAACAATGGCATATGCATTTGATGGAATATTATGAAGCAATAAACAATGGACAATCTCTTAAGCACTGTAAGACTTGCACAAAGCTAGAGAGAGAGCATGCTGCTTAGCAATGTCAGTCAAACTCATAATTGCAAATCTTTAATGGCAGCGTCATTATTTTTAGCATTTGTATTAATCATTGTAGTGAGGGGCTCTTACAAATCTTGTGACAGCCCATCATTCAGTTGTATTCAGCACACGTGTACGTATGTTGCCATCAACATTTCCAAAACACTTTCTTTCTATGGAGTCCTTGTTATCAGCTCCTTATTTTGCCCTCCCTCTCCCACCTTCCAACTCTTATGCATCCTTGATCAATTTTATATAATTTTTTCATTTCGTGTCTTACACTCTCCATTGTCTCCCTTCACCCACGTTTCTGTTATTTCTCCTTCTGGATGGTGAGCCAAATATCCAACTTTGTCATCAGTCTCTCCTTTATTTGGGTTTCTCATGGGTTTTTCCTTTATTTATCACCTCCCACCCCATTCGCTTGCCCTCATGATATTGCTACTCTCCCTACTGCTCCTGAGCGCTTTACCTGTCCTGTGCTCCATGAGTCGAGAGCTCTGAACTGAACACATGTATGTCTTCTGGTCTAGCTGGATTTTAAGGTAGAACTGGGTCATGGTAGTGGGGGAGAAAACGTTCAAGAACTAGAGGAGATGTGTGTTTTGGGAGGACAGCATTATTATAAGGAAAAGCAATGAAAAAGAAAATTGGTTTCCCACCAAAGGAAAGATTGTGAAGACTTGGAGGAGGCTGGGGATGGGAGGAGGGGCTAGAGAGAGGACAGGGAGGAGCAACTGTGGAGAGAGGGATGAAGGATGGGAGAGGGGAAATAGAGGGAGAAATATTGATGGGGAGTTTAGTGCTGTGATATATATGTTTATTGTGCCAACCTGGCCAATAGACACATGTGGGATTAAGAAGGTAGCAGTTTAATGGAAGGACAACAATAAATAACTCGGTGAGCCTCACACTTCCATCACTCGTTCTCTGATGACTAGACCAGTGTGTGGCTGTCTTCATTAGTTCTCTGACTCAATTTGTGAGCTGCACTACCTGAGGGACATCCAACCCAAGGAGCGTGTCGCTGGAGTTTGAGGTTCCTTTTTAATGCAACAATGGGAAGACATGGAGAAATACTTGGGAAAACAACCCCTCCATGGATTATCCCAGATAGAGGTTAAGAACCCCAAAAGACTCCTGGGAAAATAGATATGGCTATCAAGAGACTACCAACGAAAAAAAGCTTCTGAGCCAGACAACATCATGAAAGAATCTACCAAGTATTCAGAGAAGAGGAGACACCAACCCTCCACAGACTAAAGCATATTAAAGGATAGCAAGTTCCCACATTCATTCTATGAAGACACAATAACTTTTATTCCCAAACAGGACAAGGATCACACAAGGATAGAGAACTGCAGATTGATCTCTCTAACGAACATAGAAGCAAAAATCACTATCAAAATTGGTCAACAGAATACAAAAGTATATAAAACACAACATCCACCATGATCACATGGTATTCGATCCAGTGATGCAGGGATGGTTCCACATCCATTTGTCCATCAAAATTATTGGCCACATGAATTAAAAAAAAAAAGAGATTGGAACCACATGATAATATTGATTGATGCAGAAAAAGCATTTGACAACATCCAACCCCCATTCCTAATTAAGAGACTCAAGAAGATAGGAAGGAAAAGAGAATTCCTCAAGTTCATGCAAGCTATTTATGTAACGCTCACAGCCAGCATCAGATGGAGAAGAGACAAGGCTGTCCCTTGTCCCACTCCTATTCAACATCGTACTGCAGGTCCTAGCTAACCGCATAAGGCAGTGAAAGGACATTGAAGGCACGACAATAAAAGAATTTTAAAAAATGATGGTATCCTTCTGGGAGAGGAAGAGGTGCTATCGCTATTTGCAATGATTCTATGCATTGAAAACCCCCAAAGCTCCACAACAGGAGTCCTGGCAATGACAGCAGAATATGCAAGAGTGGCAGGACAAGATCAACAACAGAAGTCCATTGGTTTTTTTATATACATTGGACAAGGCCAGGTAAGAGAAGATCAAGAAGGCAGCGCCCTTATTCATAACCAAGAACAAATTGAAATATGTAGGGATATATTTAACAATGACAACAAAAATACAAGAGACGGATAGAAGGAAAACTAGAGAATTTGACTACAGGAAACCGAAAGATAACCTTGGCATATGGAAGAATATCCCATGCTCCCAGGCTTGTGGATCAGAAGACTCAGCATAGTAAAGATGTCACTCTTAAACAAGGCACTATATAAGTTTATTGCTATGACAATTTAAATAGCAACAGCCTTCTCCAAAAAAATTGGAAAACCTGACCACTGATTGCATATGGAGAAGGAAGAAGCCCAGAATTAGCAGAAAATTCCTGAAGAAGAAGGACAGGTTGGAGCACTTGCTTTACCTGACCAGAATACCTACTATAAAGCCACAGTGGTCACAACAGAGGGATATTGGAATAATGACAGATACTGAGACCCATGGAAAAAGACAAAACCCCAGAAATAAAACCAGCAACATACAGACAACTGATCTGTGACATAGGCCACAAAAGCAACAAGGGGGAGGTGGATGCCCAACTAAAAAAATGATACTGGAAACAATGGATATCCCCCTAAAGAAATATGAAACAAGACCTTTACCTCATCCCATTCACAAAAACAACCTCAAGGTGGATCACAGACATAGAAGTAAAACCCTAAACTACCAGGATCATCAATGAAGGAACCAGGACAAACCTGAGAACCTTGGCACAGTGAATACATGGACTAACTGTAATTGGGGTAGGTACACACACAGATGAAGCTGAAATCAACAAGTGGAATACACTAAGGATAAAACAACCGTGTGCGTCAAACGACTTCACCAAACGGTAACTTGAGAACCCACAGACTGGGAGAGGGTTTTTAGTAATGACCCAACAGCCAGAAGACTTATTACTAAAATCTATACTACCTTTCTAGCCTGCAAAAAGAAGAAAACAGTTAACGCCCTGAGGAAATGGATAAAAAAATCTGAACAAAAATATCACTAAGGAGGAGACCCCAGTGGCCAATAGCCCTGAGAATATGCTCCCAATCATTAGCCATCAGAAAACTGCACATTGAAACAGCCATGAGATACTACCAATCACCCTTGAGGAGAGCTCAAATCAGAGACTAACAGATGTTGGAGGGGATATGGCAAGATCGGAACTCCCCTTCTTTGCTAGTGATCATGCAGATACCTCCAACCTCTGAGGAAAGCGATTCGGCAATATTGAAAGCAAATGGAAATTGAATTATCTTGTGAGCCAACCAGCCCCCTATTGGGAATATATCTATAAGAGGTAAGAAATAGACCATAACTGTTCATCTGCACTCCAATATTTATTGTGATGCAATTCATGATGGCAAAGAATTAAAAACAACCTACATCTCAACAGCTGGATGAATGGATCAGAAATGTCTACAATATACACACCATGGAGTAGTACACATCACTATAAAGTGCTTAAAATTGCATGAAGCCCATTGCCTCATGGAGAGAGTTGGAGGAAATGATGCTAAGCAAAGTCAGCCCATCACAAAAGGACAGGAACCACATGAATTCACTGAAATAAATATCACCATCAGAGTAGGCATAGAAGAAAAATCACTTCTCTCACACTCCACATGTTGACCTACAGGCAATCAGCTAGGGACAGACCAGACCAAAGGTGAACATGTCATTTCAATGGAAAGAAAGGGAAAGGGTAGTTGGGGAGAAGAAAGAGTGGGGGGGGGGCACAGAACAAGGAGAGGGAGATGATGGCACTGGGGGGTGGGGCGTGGCTCTAATCCACCCAGAGGGGGGTATTGTTTACATCTGCACAGAAATGGGAGTGTGAGTGCATCGCTACCATGGCTTGCCATACCAGGAGGACAACTTATCCTCATGAAGCAACTCAAGAACAGGGAGATCTACAGGGTGTGCTACAGTCAGAGCCAAACCCACCCTTTCTCTAGAAAGACATACTACCAAGGACAGCACTAAAACCTGCAGGTTGGGAAGAAGGACTGCGTGCCATGCCCACCTGGAATCAAACCAAGAAAGAAAAAGAGAGTGAAGAATTAGATTCCATACCGGGACACAAAGCCCTGAGGATGATGTCCCTGCATGAACTGCTTAGGCACAGAGAGAACTGTAGGACTGACAAGAGCTCAAGACCCAATGTCCCCTCCCTAGAACATACTGTGACAGAGGAAGATACTGGGCACATGGTAGGAATATAGCTGGTCTGATGCCACATAGTGAGGCAAACCAGAAGGGAAACAACAGATCATCAATGGGAGCAAAACCAAGCCACAAAGTCCCTGAGGAGCTCCCAAAATAGACTACAGACGAAGAAGGAAAGTTCTTGGAACCCCTCAGGACTAGTGGTGAGATTGTCATAAAGGACAGAGCTGGAATTATGTATACTTTCTCCCCCACCCCCTATTTTTATTCAATCTTCTGTCTCCTTTCTGTTTTGCCTACCCAAATAAGATAGGCATGGGAAGCAAGTCGTACACGTAACCAAAAAGGACAAAGAGTCCCAGAGGGATTTGGGGGGAGGAGGAAGCTGGGGACAGGATCAGTAAGCAAATAGCATCATGGACAGGGGAATAACTAGGGAATTAAAATCAACAGTGTAGAAGACGTAGAGATTCCGGTGGTGTTGGAACAACAGCAATCTAGCCCAGAGGAATGACCAGAGGTGCAAGGAGTGTGAGGGATGGTGTGGCAAGA